>CAKNYM010044544.1:44349-61566 GCA_932195095.1 Andricus curvator | reverse complement strand
TCAAGGGATTTGAAAATATTTTTATACAATTTCAAAGAATTTATTCACAAAAATGGCGGAATTTCAACGCATTTCAAGGAATTTCAATCGATTTCAAATTTTTAAAAAGATTTTATGTTATTTTGAAAAATTCCAAGGAATTTTCACCAGCTTGACAAAATTTCAAGGGATTTGAAAATATTTTTATAAAATTTCAAAGAGTTTATTCATAAAAATTCAAAGCATTTCGAGGAATTTCAATCGATTTCAAAATTTTTTCAGAGGATTAAAAAAATTCAAGGATTTTAGTACTTCGAAGGGATTTGAAAAATTACATGTGGTTTTGAATTTCAGAAGATTTGAAAAGGTTTTATAGGCCCTATAAGGTTTTTAGAATATTTAAAAATAATTAATTTTAATTTATGAACACGTATAGTGTTCTATTATCTATGGATAATAGAACTGACAAAAATGAAGGATTTATTAATGTAAAATTTTGTTATTACATTTTTAGTTAAAATAATTAATTTTCAACCAAGAAAAAGGGAATTTTCAACAAAATAGTTAAATTTTCAACAAAACTTCTGTGGTTCGATTCCCAGCGCAGCAAAAGGAGATCTTTTTCAGAAAAAAATTATTCAAAACAATTTTTCTTTCATAGCTCCATCTAGTCTGAAAAGACGTTAAATATTTTCTGTTATTCTCCAATGATAATACAGATTCCTTGAGAAATTTATAAATAAAGTATTCAGAAAATTAAAAAAAAATGTAAAGAATGTAATTTTTTTTCAAAAAATGTTAAATTATTTTGACTTTGGACTCAAATTTTGGTTTTCAAGTGATAGATAGGTCATTGAATTCAATACCGCATTGCTACTGCGCTATTAACTGCATAGTATGTGGCCCATGACAAGGGTCGATTGCACCATCTAATTGAAATTCAAGAGACGTGGCTTTGAATCGACCTATTAAATTCTAGCTTCTGATTTTATCTAAATTTAAAATTTAAATCCGGCTTCAACCCAAAATCGATTTTTTAAAGCCTCGAATTCGCACTAATTTAAAGTGCCAGTTCAAATTTCACTTGAAACCTGAAGCTCAAAATTAACTTAATTTAACTTAAATTTTCAACTTATCGCTTCAAAGAGATTTTTTTGTATTCCAATTTTCAATTTATAAGAAATTAGAGAGAATTCAATTCAAGTTTTCAAATTGGAAATCAAAAACTATTTTTCAATTAAAATCGTTTTATTATTTTTAACCTGAGAAATTTTAAGTATAATTTTTGCAAAAATTGAATTTTTTTTTAAAGAAAAAAAATTCATACTTGACACAAGCACAATTAAGTGTCTTTATTGTTAATTAACAGTGAAATAGTATTTTTTACAATAAGTAAGAAATAACCATTTTTCTATATTTTCGTTGCATTATTTATATTTAAATAATAGTTTTGAAAATCAAAACTTATTTTTCGGTTGATAATTCATCATTTTAATTGAAAACACTTTTCTTTGGTTCAAAATTTAACTATTCTGTTGAAAATTTGTTTTTGTAAATTAATTTTTTTTAACGGAAAATTTTACTATTCCATGTTTGGTTTAGAATTTATCTTCTTCAGTTGAAAATTTATGTTTTTCGTTGAAACTTTGTCCTTTGTGGTGAATATTCCTTCAAAACATTGAAAATTTACGTATTTTGTTGAAAATTAATCTTTTTGGTTGAAAATTCATTTCTTCGATAGAAAATAATTTTTTTATTGAAAATTTGTTTTTTTTTTTTATTGAAAATTAATTTTTTTTAACTGGAAATTTAACGATTCCATTTTTGTCGAAAATTGATCTTTTTTTATAGACATTTAATCTTTTTGGTTGAGAATTCATCTGTTTAGTTGAAAAATTGAATATTTTGTTGAAAATTTGTCGTTGTTTGTCATTTTGATGGTTGAAGATTCATTACTTCAGTTAAAATTTAATTTTGTTGCTTAAAAATTGAAGTATTTTGTTGAAAATTTGTTATTTTTGTAAATTTGTTATTTTTGTAAATTAATTTTTTAAGTGAAAACTTAGATAATTATTCCATGTTTGGATTAACATTTATCTTCTTGAGTTGAAAATTCATTTCTTTTGTGAAAAACTTAATTATTAGGTTGAAAATTCCTTTAAAATCTAAAAATTTAGTTGAAAATTTGTGAATTTTGTTGAAAATCAATCTCTTTTTTTTAGAAAATCAATCTTTTTGGTTGAAAATTCATTTCTTGGATAGAAAATAATTTTTTTATTGAAAATTTGTTGTTTTTTTATTGAAAATTAATTTTTTTAACTGGAAATTTAAATATTCCAGGTTTGTCGAAAATTTATCTTTTTTCATAGACACTTAATATTCTTGGTTGAGAATTCATCTGTTTAGTTGAAAAATGAAATATTTTGTTGAAAATTTGTCGTTGTTTGGTAGAAAATTTAACTTTTGGGTTGAAAATTCAATAATTGGGTTAAAAATTCATTTTCTTGGTTGAAGATTCATTATTTTAGTTAAAACTTAATTATTTTGCTTAAAAATTCATCTATTTTGTTGAAAATTTTTTATTGTTGTAAATTAATTTTTTAAGTAAAAACTTAGATAATTATTCCATGTTTGGATTAACATTTATCTTCTTGAGTTGAAAATTTATCTTTTTGGTTGAAAATTCATTTCTTTTACGGAAAACTTAATTATTAGGTTCAAAATTCCTTTAAAAATATAGAAATTTATTTGAAAATTCATGTATTTGGTTGAAAATCAATCTTTTTTTTTTAATTAATCTTTTTGGTTGAAAATTCATTTATTTGATTGAAAATATTTTTTTTTGATTGAAATTTTTTTTTTCTGTATTGAAAATTAATTTTTTTAACTGGAAATTTAACTATTCATCTGTTTGGTTGAAAGTTTCAATATTTTGTTCAAAATTTGTCGGTTTTTGGTAGAAAATTTAATTTTTTGGTTGAAAATTCAATTATTGGGTTAAAAATTCATTTTCTTGGTTGCAGATTCATTTCTTTAGTTAGAACTTAATTTCGTTGCTTACAAATTCAACCACTTTTTTCAACATTTGTTATTGTTGTAAATTAAGTTTTTAAGTGAAAACTTCATTATTCCATGTTTGGATTAACATTTATCTTCTTGAGTTGAAAATTCATTTCTTTTGTGGAAAACTTAATTATAAGTTGAAAATTTCTTTAAAAATTAAAAACTTAGTTGAAAATTTGTGTATTTTGTTGAAAATCTATCTTTTTTTTTAGAAAATTAATCTTTTTGGTTGAAAATTCATTTCTTTGATTGAAAATCATTTTTTTGGTTCAAAATTTGTTGTTTTTTTCAATTGAAAATTAATTTTTTTAACTGAAAATGTAACTTTTTCCATTTTTGTCGAAAAAGTATCTTTTTTGATAGACGTTTAATCTTCTTGGTTGAAAATTCATCTGTTTGGTTGAAAATTTAAATATTTTGTTGAAAATTTGTCCTTTTTGGTAAAAAAATTCAACTTTTGGGTTAAAAATTCATTTTCTTGTTTGAAGATTCATTATGTTAGTTAAAACTTAATATCTTTGCTTAAAAATTTAACTATTTTGTTGAAAATTTTTTTGGACTTTTGGATTAACATTTATCTTCTTGAGTTGAAAATTTATTTCTTTGGTGGAAAACTTAATTATCAGGTTGCAAATTCCTCTAAAAAAATAAAATTTTAGTTGAAAATTCATGTAATTTGTTGAAAATCAATCTTTTTTGGTAAAAAATTAATCTTTTTGGTTGAAAATTCATTTATTTGATTGAAAATCATTTTTTTTTAATTGAAAATTTGTTTTGTTTTTTTATTGAAAATTAATCTTTTTAGCCCAAAATTCAACTATTCAATTTTTTGTCAAAAATTTATCTTTTTTGATAAACATTTAATCTCCTTGGTCGAAAATTCATCCATCTGGTTTAAAATTTAAATATTTTGTTGAAAATTGTTTTGTTGTTGTTGTTGAAAATTAACTTTTTAAACTGAAAATTTAACTATTCCATGTTTGGTTGAAAATGTATCTTCTTGAGTTGAAAATTCATCTTTTTGGTTGAAAATTCATTTCTTTGGTGGAAAACTTAATTCTTAGGTCGAAAATTCCGCTGGAAATTGAAAATTTTGTTGAAAATTCATGTATTTTATTAACAATCAATCTTTTGTGGTAGAAAATTAATCTTTTTGGTGGAAAATTCATTTCTTCGATTGAAAATCATTTTTTTTATTAAAAACTGTTTTTTTTTAATTGAAAATTAATCTTTTTAACTGAAAATTCAACTATTCCATTTTTTGTCGGAAATTAATCTTTTTTTGATAGTCATTTAATCTTCTTGGTTCAAAATTCATCTGTTTGGTTGAAAATTTAACTATTTTTTTGAAAATTCTTCAATTTTGTTGAAATTTTGTCTTTTTGGGTAGAAAATTCATCTTTTGGGTTGAAAATTCAACTATTGGGTTAAAACTTCATTTTTTGGTTGAAGATTCATTATCTTATTTGAAAATTAATTTCTTTGCTCAAAAATTAAACTATTTTGTTGAAAAGTGTTTCTTTTTTACATTGGAAATTAATTTTTGTTAACTGAAAATTTAACTATTTCATGTTTGGTACAACATTTATCTGCTTCATTTGATGTATTTCTTTGAAAATCAATCTTTTGTTTTTATAAAATTAATCTTTTTGGTTGAGAATTCATTTTTTCGATTGAAATGCATTTTTTAAATTGAAAATTTGTTGTTTTTTTTTATTTAAAATTAATTTTTTTTAACTGAAAATTTAACTATTCCATTTTTGTCGAAAATTTATCTTTTTTGATATACATTTAATCTTCTTGGTTGAAAATTCATCTGTTTGGTTTCAAATTTAAATATTTTTTCGAAAATTTAAATAATTTGTTGAAAATTTGTCTTTTTTTGGTAAAAAATTCAACTTTTGGGTTGAAAATTCAATTATTGAGTTAAAAATTCATTTTCTTGGTTGAAGATTCATTATTTTAGTTCAAACTTAATTTCTTTGCTTGAAAATTTAACTATTTTGTTGGAAATTTGTTTGGATTTTTGGATTAACATTTATTTTCTTGTATTGAAAATTCATTTATTTTGGGTTGGAAATTCAACTATTGGGTTAAAAATTCATTTTTGTTGTTGAAGATTCCTTATTTTAAATGAAAATTAATTTTTTTGCCTAAAAATTTAACTATTTTATTAAAAATTGTTTTTTGTTGTTGTTGAAAATGAAATTTTTAAACTGAAAATTTAACTATTTCATGTTTGGTTTAACACTTATCTTCTTGAGATGAAAATTCAACTATTTGGGTAAAAATTCCTGTATTTTGTTGAAATTTTATCTTTTTTGGTAGAATCTTAATCTTCTCGGTGACTAATTCATCTTTTTGATTGAAAATTCGTTTCTTTGGCGGAAAATTGATTTCTTTATCAGGGTGAAAATTCCTTTTAAAATTAAAAATTTAGTTTAACATTCAATTTTTTTTGGCGGAAAATTAATCTTTTGGGTTGAAAATTCATTCTTGAATTGAAAATTAGTTTTTTTTCTATCAAAAATTCATTTTATTAACTGAAAATTTAATTATTCAATTTTTTCTCCAAAACTTATCTTTTTTAATATAGATTTAATTTTCTTGGTTGAAAATTCATCTGTTTGGTTCAAATTTTAACTATTTTGTTGAAAATTCATCTATTTTGATGAAGATTTGTCTTTTTTGTCAGAAAATTCATTTTTTGGTTAAATAGTCAACTATTGGGTTAAAACTTCATTTTTTATTTTAGTTAAGGATTTATTATTTTATTAAAAAATTACTCTCTTTGCTCAAAAATTTAACTATTTTGTTGAAAATTTCCCTTTTTTGGTTGAAAATCAATTATTTTTTCTTCAAAATGTATCTTTTTGAGTAAGTTTTGGTTTTCAAAAATAATTATTTAAATTTAAATAATACAATAAAAATATGGGAAAATGGTAGTTTATTTAAAACATAAATCATCCAAATAAGATAAAAATGAAATATTATTTATTATATCATAGTTTCAAATAAAAAAATATCAATTTTTATTATTCACAATCCAAATGTTGTTAAATGCGAATAATTAATTTGCATAAATATTTTGAGACTGAAAATTTTACCTTCAAACGTTATAAATAAATTATTAATCAATTAATTTTATTTTATTTAATTAATCTACATTTTAAAAATTCAACGATAAAACAACATTTCATCCCTCAATCTAAAAATACTCCCTGAGTTTAATTCTCATACAAAATAAAAAACTTTTTTTCAAAAATAGAAGAATAGGGTCATCCAGAAAAAATATTTTCTTTTTGCTTAAAATTAAATTTTTTATAAACCTTAACTCCCAAAGAATTTGAACGTGACATTGAAAATTGATTTTTTTCATTTAATAATTTGTAATAATTAATTAAACAGTGACAAAATATCGTCAAATCAAAATTTTAACAAAAATGTTCATCTTCAATCAAATAATTAAAATCTAAAAAAGACCAATTTTCTACAAAATAGTTGAATCCTCAGCCAAAAAAGATTAATTTTTGATCAGTAGTATTTTCAACTAAAAAAAGTGAAATATTTGCCGAAAAGACGAGTTTTCTGCAAAATAGTTAAATTTTTTAACCCGAAAATATTAATTTTCAATTAAAAAGTTAATTTTCAACCAAATAGTTAAATCATCAACCAAAAAAAAAACTTTAATTTTAATTCAAAAAACTGCAATTTTAATAAATTATGTAATTGAATGTAATTGAAATAAATAAAAAAAGATGAAATTTCTACCAAAAGAGATGAATGTTGAAACCAAAAAGATTTTTGAAGATTCCAGATATGTTTGAAAATTAAAAAAATATATTTTATCAATCTTCCACATCGGTTTTTGAAAATTTCGGAAATCTTTTATAATATTTTCAAATATTTTTAAATATTCTCTTAAAATTAATTTTTTTTAATAAGAAATCACTCACAATATTTTTAAAATATTCTGCAAAATTAAAAAAATTGTCTTAAAATCTTCCAGATTCTTGTTTGACAATTTCTGCAATCTTTTGGAATGCCTTGAAATCTTTTTAAATATTATCTTAAAATTAATTTTGGTAAATAAAAAAAGCTTTTTAAATTTTTCCCAGAAAACTTAAGAAAATTTGTTTATTCTCTTGAAAACTTTCAAAATTCTTAAAAAGCTTCTAAATTTTTTATTCAAAATTTTCAAAACTTTACAGTTTGTTTTAAATATGTTAAAATCTTTTCAAGATCAAAATTGCTTTGCATCTTTTTTTGGGGGAAATCATTTAAAATGTTTTAAATTAAAGGAAACTGAAAATTCAATTGTTGAAAATTTGTAGAAATTAATAATTTAATTTTTAACAGATGAAAATTCAATTGTTGAAAGTTTAATAAAATTGTAAATTGAATATTCAAGTGTTGAATATTGAAGAAAATTTAATTTTTAACTTTTATTTTTAATTTTAAATTTAATTTTTTGAAAATTGAATTTTCAACAATTGGAAACTTCTAATAAAAAATTTTCTTCAATTTTCAACAGTTGAATTTTGAACAGTTTGAAGTTAAATTTTCTTTCATTTTCAATACTTGCAAATTTAATTTTTTTAAATTAAAGAAAATTGAAAATTCAATTGTTGAAAATTTGTAGAAAATTGATAATTGAATTTTTAACGGATGGAACTTCAATAAAATTGTACATTGAATACTCATCTGTTAAAAATTGATTTTCTGAAGACAATTCTTATCCGATTTGAACTTTTTTTATAAAAATTTTTGAATTTTTTTATTGTTTCTTTATTTAATAACAAAAATGGAAAATAATAATTTTTTGACTTCTGAAAAGTCCCTTTTTTGAGAAATAATTGGATTCATTTCAATTCCCACTAAATTTACAGATAAAAAGAGTTTTCATCTTGAATAATTTAAAGTTAACTTTACTAATTAAGTAAAAAGTTGACAAAAAGTGGAAAATTGCAGAAAAAAAACCACAACTCTCTAGTATTATTATAGGAGAAGATAATTTTTAATAATAATAATTTGTTTAAAAAATTATGTTTGTTAAACTTAAATAACTATCACCAAACTCTAAGCTTCAAAATTTTATTTCAAAATTATGAAATATCTACATGTTGTTTTACATTTTTTAGCAAAATTAATTAATTTTCATCTAAAAATGTAAATTTTCAAGCAAAAATGGAAGTTACATCATTAGTCACAAAAATAAATTTTCAACCAAAGAAATAAATTTTTAATCACAATGAAGAATTTTCAACCAAAAATATGAATTTTTGACCAAATAGTGGAATTTTCAACCCAAAACATGAATTTTCTATCAACAATAAAAACGAATTTTCAAGTAAATATTTTCTTTTTCAACCAAAGAAATGAATTCCTAACAAAAAATAGAATAGTTAAATTTCTACAAAATAGATAATTTTCTAACGAAAAAAATTACATTTCTATCAAAGAAGGTAAATTTTCCACAAAAAATGGAATAGTTAAAGTGAATTTTGAACTAAAATGATGAATCTTCAACTGAAAAAAAATTAATTTTTAACCAAATTCATGAATCTTCAACTAAATAGATAAATTTTCGATCGAAAATAAACTAGTTAAATTTTCAGTTAGTAAAATAAGTTTTCAACCAAAAAATAAAAGAATTTTCAACAAAATAATTAAATTTTCAACCAAAAAGATGAAGTTTCAACTAATGAGAGAACTTTTCTACTAAAAAAGACGGATTTTTAACAAAGAGTTGAATTTTCACCTAAAACAGATAAATTATCAAATAAAAATAGAATAGTTAAATTTTCAGTAAAAAAAAAAATTTCAAAAAAATTAAAATAAATGTTCAACTAAATAGTATAATTTGCAAGTAAAAACGATAAATTTTTATCAGAAAAGATACATTTTCGACAAACAGTGAAACTGTTAAATTTTTAGTTAAAAAAAAAATCCAAATAAGAAAAAAATAATTTTTAACCAAAAAGATAAATTTTCAACCAACAAGATGAATTTTCAAACCAAAAAGATGAATTTTTAAAGGAATTTTCAACCAGAAAGATGAATTATTCACCAAGAAGATTAAATATTCTCTCACAAAATTCAAATGTTCAATAAATTACAGTAGAATAAAAAAAACCTAATTTTTAACCAGAAAGATGAATTATTCACCAAGAAGATTAAATATTCTCTCACAAAATTCAAATTTTTAATAAAATACAATAGAATAAAAAAAAAACTAATTTTCAAACCAAAAAGATGAATTTTTAAAGGAATTTTCTATCAAAAAGATGAATTATTCACTAAGAAGATTAAATATTCTCTCACAAAATTCAAATTTTCAATAAAATAAAATACAATAAAATTTAAAAAAACTAATTTTCAACCAAAAAGATGAATTACTCATCAAGAAGATTAAATATTCTCTCACAAAATTCAAATTTTCAATAAAATACATTAAAATTAATTTAAAAATACGAATTTCCAACTAAAATTAAAAAAAAATAAATAAAAAAAATAATAAATAAACTTTTAAGAAAGTAGTTCAACTTTCAGTCAAGGAGTTGAATTTTCAATCTAAAAAGATGAATTTTCAACGAAACATGTAATAGTTGATACTTCATAAAACAAGTTTTAATTTAAAATAAACAACAGTTGGATTTTAAAAACCAAAAACGATTTTTCAAAAAAATACTAAAATGGTGAATTTTCAAGCCAAAATGGTGAATTTTCTAGAAAACAGATGAATTATCAACAAAAAAGTACATTTTTAACCCATCAGTTGAGTTTTCAACAAAATAGTTACATTTTCAGTTAAAAAAATGATTTTTTAACCAAAAAAATTGATTTTTATCAAAAAAGACGAATTTTCAACAAAATACATAAATTTTTAACCAAATAGTGTCAAAGAGATAAATTTTCAACCAAACAAATGAATTTTTAACTAAAATTATGAATCTTAAACAAAAAATATGAATTTTTAACCAAATAGTTAGTTGAATTTTCAACCCAAAAGATTAATTTTCTACCAAAAAAAGTTTCATTTTCAACAAAGTACATGAATTTTAATCTAAAAAAATCAATTTTCAAACAAAATTAGATTTTAATGTCAGAAAAATAAATGTTCAACCAAAAAAAAACAACGAATTTTCAACAAAATATAAAAAAATTACTTTTTAACCAAAAATAGAACAATTAAATTTTCCGTTAAGAAAATCAACTTTCAACCAAAAAAATGAATTATTAACAAAATAATTCAATTTTAAACTAAATAAGATAAAATTACAAACCAAAAATATAATATTTCAATTTGCAATCAGAAAAGTAAATTTAAAAAAACGAGTTTTCAGCAAAATTAATTATTTATCAACTAAAAATATAAATTTTCAAGCGAAAATGAAATAGTTATATCTTCAGTTAAAAAATTAATTTTCAACTAAAAAGAAAGGAATTTTCAACCGAAGAAATTATTTTGTAATCACAATGATGAATTTTCAACCAAAAATATGAAATTTTGTCCAAATAGTGAATTTTTCAATACAAAAGATGAATTTTCTATCAACAAAAAAAAACGAATTTTCAACTAAACATTTTTTTTCAATGAAAGAAATGAATTTTTAACAAAAAAAAAAAATAATAGTTTAATTTCTTACTGAACAGATAATTTTTTTACGAGAAAGATTACATTTCTATCAAAAAAGATCAGTTTTCCACAAAAAATGGAATAGTTAAAGTGAATTTTCAACTAAAATGATGAATCTTCAACTAAAAAAATTTCATTTTCAACCAAATCCATGAATTTTAAACTAAAAATATAAATTTTCTACCAAAAATAATGTAGGATAATTTGCAGTTAGTAAAATAAATTTGCAAACAAAGAACAAACGAATTTTCAACAAATGAATTTTCAACCAAAGAAATTAATTTTTAACCAAAAATATGAAATTTCAACTAATGAGAGTACTATTTTACAAAAAAAGACGGATTTTCAACAAATAGTTCAATTTTGACCGAAAACAGATAGATTGTCAACTAAAAATAGAATAGTTAAATTTTCAGTAAAAAAATAGTTAATTTAAAAAAAAATTAAAGTAAATTTTCAACAAAATAGTATAATTTTCAACCAAGAAGATTAAATTTCTATCAAAAAAGATAAATTTTCTACAAAAAATGGCAGTTATATTTCCAGTTAAAAAAATTAATTCTAAATAAAACAATTAATTTTCATCTAGAAAACATAATTTTCAACAAAATAATTAAATTTTGAACAAAAGAAAAGTTTTTCAAGTCAAATGATGAATCATCAACCAAATAAATGAATTTTTAACAAAGTAGTTCACTTCCAACTAAGTCAGACATGCAACATTAATTCAGCAAAATTAATTAACTTTCAACTAAAAATATAAATTTTCAAGCTAAAATGAAATAGTAATATCTTCAGTTAAAAAAATAATTTTCAACTAAAAAGAAACGAATTTTCAACTAAAAAGAAACGAATTTTCAACTAAAGAAATTAATTTTTAATCACAATGATGAATTTTCAACAAAAAATATGAAATTTTTACCAAATAGTGGATTTTTCTATCCAAAAGATGAATTTTCTACCAACAAAAAAACTAATTTTCAAATAGTTTTTTTTCAATAACAGAAATGAATTCTTCACAAAAAATAGAATAGTTAAATTTTTTACTAAACAGATAATTTTTTAATGAAAAAGATTACATTTCTATGAAAAAAGGTAAATTTTTCACAAAAAATTGAATAGTTAAAGTGAATTCTCAAGTAAAATGATGAGACTAAAAAAATTATCTAAAAAAATTTAATTTTTAATTAAATACATAACTAAAAACCAAACGAATTTCCAACAAATGAATTTTCAACCAAATAAATTAATTTTTAATCAAGAAGGTGAAATTTCAACTAATGACAGTACTCTTTTACCAAAAAAAGACGGATTTTCAACAAATAGTTAAATTTTAACAGAAAAAAAAAATTTTCAATGAAATAGAAAGTTTTCAACCAAGAAGAATTAATATCTATGAAAAAAGATAAATTTTCGACAAAAACTGAAAGTTAAATTTTCAGTTAAAAAAATTAATTTCCAATATAAAAAAGAAACAATTTTCAACAAAATAGGTAAATTTTTGAGCAAAGAAATTAATTTTTAAATAATGCAATGAATCTTCAACCAAAAAAATGAAGTTTTAATCCAATAGTTGAATTTTTAACCCAAAAGATGAATTTTCTACCGAAATAGACAAAATTTGAACAAAATTGAAGAATTTTCAAAAACTAGTTAAATTTTCAAAACAGATGAATTTTCAACCAAGAAGATTAAATGTCCATCAAAAAAGATTAATTTTCGACAAAAAATTGAATAGTTGCATTTTCAGTTAAAAAGAGTAATTTTCAACCAGAAAAGATTGCTTTTTAACAAAATACATGAATTTTCAACTAAATTTTCAATTTTTAATGGAATTTTAGAACTAATAATTAAGTTTTCCACCAAAAAAATTAAGTTTCAACCAAATAGATGAATTAGTTACCAAATAGCTGAATTTTCAACTCAAGAAGATAAATTTTCAACCAAACATGGAATAGTTACATTTTCAGTTAAAAAAATTAATTTCCAATATAAAAAAGAAAAAATTTTCAACAAAATATTTAAATTTTTAAGCGAAGAAATTAAGTTTGAACTAAAAGAATGAATTTTCAACAACAAAAATTAATTTTTAACCCAATAGTTGAATTTCCGAACCAAAAGATAAATTTTCTACCAAAAAAGACGAATTTTCAACAAAATAGATAAATGTTCATCACCAAAATATTTAAATTTTAAACCAGATGGATGAATTTTCGACCAAGGAGATTAAATTTTTATCAAAAAAGATCATTTTTTGACAAAAAATGGAATAGTTAAATTTTCAGTTAAAAAATATTAATTTTAAATTTAAAAAAACAACAAATTTTCAATTTAAAAAATGCATTTCAATCGAAAAAATGAATTCTCAACCAAAAAGATTAATTTTATAAAAACAAAAGATTGATTTTCAACCAAATACATCAATTTTCAACTAAATTTTTAATGTTTTAAAGGAATTTCAACCTGATAATTAAGTTTTCTACTAAAGAAATAAATTTTCAGCTCAAGAAAATAAATGTTAATCCAAAAATCCAAACAAATTTTCAACAAAATAGTTAAATTTTTAAGCAAAGAAATTAAGTTTCAACTAAAATAATGAATCTTCAACCAAGAAAATGAATTTTTAACCTAATAATTGAATTTTCAACCCAAAAGTTGAAATTTCTACCAAAAAAAGACAAATTTTCAACAAAATATTTAAATTTGCAACCAAACAGATGAATTTTCAACCAAGAAGATTAAATGTCTATAAAAAAGATAAATTTTCGACAAAAATGGAATAGTTAAATTTTCAGTTAAAAAAATTAATTTTAAATAAAATTTTAAAAATTAAAAAAAAAATCAATTAAAAAAATGCTTTTCAATCGAAAAAATGAATTTTCAACCAAAAAGATTAATTTTCTAACAACAAAAGATTGATTTTCAACGAAATACATAAATTTTCAACTGAAGAAGATAAATGTAAAGCCAAACATGGAATAGTTAAATTTTCAGTTAAAAACAAAATTAATTTCCAATATAAAAAAGTAACACTTTTCAACAAAATAGTTAAATTTTTGAGCAAAGAAATTAATTTTTAAATAAGATAATGAATCTTCAACAAAAAATGAATTTTTAACCCAATAATTGAGTTTTCTACCAAAAAAAGACAAATTTTCAACAAAATATTTAAATTTTCAACAAAATATTTAAATTTTCAACAAAATATTTAAATTTGCAACTAAACAGATGAATTTTCAACCAAGCCGATTAAATGTCTATCAAAAAAGATAAATTTTCGTCGAAAATGGAATAGTTAAATTTTCAGTTAAAAAATTTAATTTTAAATAAAATTTTAAAAATTGAAAAAAACAACAAATTTTCAATTTAAAAGATGCTTTTCAATCAAAAAGATTAATTTTCTACCAAAAAATATTGATTTTTAACAAAATACATGAATTTTCAAATAAATTTTTAATGTTTTAAAGGAATTTTCAACCTGATCATTAAGTTTTCCACCAAAGAAATGAATTTTCAACTCAAGACGATAAATGGTAAACCAAAAATTCAAACAAATTTTCAACATAATAGTTCAATTTTTAGGCAAAGAAATTAATTTTTTAATAAAAAAATGAATCTTCAACCAACAAAATGAATTTTTAACCCAATAATTGAATTTTCAACCCAAAAGCTGAATTTTTTACCAAAAAAGACAAATTTCCAACAAAATATTTAATTTTTCAACCATCTCATTTTCAAGAAAATATTTTAATTTTCAAAGGAATGAAAAATAAAATGAATTTCCAACAAATGAATTTTTAACCAAGAAGGTGAAATTTTAACTAATGAGAGTACTCTTTTACCAAATTTCCAACCAAAAAGATGAATTAGTCACCAAGAAGATTAAATATTCTCCCACAAAATTCGAATTTTCAATAAAATACAGGAATTTTAAACCGAATATTTGAATTTATAACATAAGAAGATAAATTATGAACCAAATATTTACGAGTTAAGTTTTCAGTTGAAACAATTAATTTTCATCTACAAAACATAATTTCCAAACAAAATAATTAAATTTCAAACGAAAAAAAAAGGTTTTTTTAACTAAAATGATGAATCATAAACCAAATAAATGAATTTTTAACAAAGTAGTTCCACTTCCTACTAAGTAATTGAATTTTTTACCAAAAAGGATGAACTCTCAACGAAAAACGTGATATTTTATATTTTAACCAAAAAGGATTTTAATTTTATACCAAAAATATTTGAATTCAACGAAAAAAGATTAATTTTCTATAAAATGGTTTGAATCCTCAAGAAAAACAGATTAATTTTCAAACAATTAGTTGCGATTTTTAACCATAATGATAAAATTAATTTCAACTTTAATTTTCATTTTCCCTAACATTCCCTGACTTTCTGGAATTATCTGACTCGTAGCAACTCTGTAATTTAAAAAAAGTTTTTTTTTCATTCTAGAATGTTTTTGTAGAATTGTATGTATTAATCATGATATATATTTGTTTAAACAATAAATGCTTTAAATTCTCTTAAATGATCTGTTCGTGTTTAAATGCTTAGCATATTCTCCCGGTCCGAAATTTCCCGCGTAATTCAAATGCTGGGGAAGTTTTCAAAAAAGGGAAAACGCAGTGGACCAGAGTAAAGACTGATCCCTGCTTATATCATACTTTAATAAATCAATTTTTTAAAACTTCTTTAAGAATGAAATAAAACGACTTTTCATCCCTCAATCTAAAAATACTCCTCAGGACTCCTAAAAGCCCCAATCCCTCAATTAAATCCTCGTTAAAAAATTCAAAAATAAAAAAAAGTTTTTTTAGAAAATTCCAGGAGCGAGCGGCACGGCTTTCGATCCTCGCACGCTTGCAGGGAAAGTCTCTAGAATAAAACGAAAAAAAGGAGACGAACCATGGTGTTTCGAGGCCCGAAGCCCCAAGCCGTTGATCCTCTTGGTCAGCTCAGCACTCGCTCTCTCCACAACTCCTTGCGCAGATATCGAAGACATCTCTATTTTTTTTTGCACTTCTTATCTTTCCCCCGATACTTAATTTCTATTTAGAGTCAAGAACTTCCATGAGCTTCTGCCTCTGGAAAATCGAAAACTCCCCTCATAATGCGCTCCAGGCTTGGGGGAGACTCCAGTTCTTTCGATCGACTCCACTCCTCGTGCTCACGAGCGACGGACTCACTTCATGCTCACGGAAACCAGATTCCACCGAGCGATATGCGCCCATCGATTTTCCTCGATGGACACACTTCACTTCCTCTTCCACCGGAAATAACACCGCAATAAATCCAATCTCTAGATAAATTCGATCAACACCAAAAGTCTTCTTCAGCGAACCAAACTGCAAGTGTCCAGTTAAAAGTAGAACATTAAAAAGCCAATTAAAAAAAAACAAGGATCCCTTTAAACGAAAATCCTTTTAAAGTTGCAATAGCAGAACCGGTCCGTTTTTAAATAGGAGTCCACAATGGGGTGGTTCTTGCACCCAGTCTCGTCTTTTGGAACAAATCGATCCGGACCGGTTGGAAACTCGATTGAGGAGCCTTGCAGAAATGAGCTTTATTTTGAAGAGGAGCTTTAATTTGAAGGGGAGCTTTATTTTGAAGGGGAGCTTTAATTTGAAGGGGAGCTTGAAAAGGTTGAGGGTATTTTTTGTTTACATGGAAGCGAAGCGTTGAGATTCATAAAAACAAGGGAGTTGCGCGGCTCGGCTTCGAGGTGCTCTTGTGCGAGGCTCGACAATAGCACTCGGCTCGGGGGTGGTTTGCGCGAGACTGAATCGATATTCCTGAACTTGTCGGGCTACCCCCCACTATTGGTTTCTACAGCGCGTTGGGTGGATTTGTCAGAGGCCGCCGCTTGGCACCCCCAACGCTCGAGAAACCGCCGCGAACATGTGCGCAACGCGCCTGTCCCTAGGCCACTCGACTCACTTTACGCCTTCGAGCCTCAAGCCTGGCCCTTGACAGCCCGCCTGGCACACTCTTTAAAACTCTCAAAACTTTCACTGAGCAATCTTTCTTCAGAAGAGCAAAATTTCAAAGTGTCTTCTGATGAAAGAAATCTAATCAATTGAAGAAATTTGAATTTCCCGCGAGAATTTGAATCCTCGGACTGGTCAGTGCCAGTCCTAGATCCTTGATTGGCCACCCTAGTAAAAATGACAGTTAGGTATCAATAAAAGCCGTTTAGAAAACGTATAGGATGCAGATAGAATCTTATATGGTCCTAACTGGTTTCTAATAGGATTCTTATTTTAAATTGGTTTCTAACCGGTCTTATTCGGTACTTATGTTCTTTTGTTAGATTTTTCTAACAGGATCTACGTGGATACAATGAGGTATTCTTTTACTTGACATATTATTAAGTACAAAAATGATTTTCTAATAGGTTCAATTCGATATTTTATTGGACCTTCGGAACGAAATTACCCGGATTAAAAGTCGAAGCGATGTGTTTTAAGCGAATCTATTAGGTACCTATTGGGATCTGCTTTATTCCAAATGCTACAAGTAAGATATTG
>CAKNYM010044544.1:28313-40736 GCA_932195095.1 Andricus curvator | reverse complement strand
GTCTCGAATCTCATCTTGAATCTGGTCTCGAATATCATCTTGAATCTGGTCTCGAATATCATCTTGAATCTCGTCTCGAATATCATCTTGAATATCTTCTCGAATCTCGTCTCGCCTTGAATTTCATATTGAATCTCGTCTCGAATCTCATCTTGAATCTCGTCGTCCTAAGTCTCGTCTCGAATATCTTCTTGAATCTCGCCTCACCAGGAATCTCATATTGAATCTCATCATTAATCTCGTCTCAAATATCTTCTTGAATCTCTTCTCGAATCTCGTCTCGCCTCGAATCTCATACTTAATCTCATCTTGAATCTTGTCTAATCTCTTCTCGCCTCGAATCTGATATTGAATCACGTCCTCGAATCTCCTCTCGAATCTCATCTTGAATCTCGTTTCGAATATTTTCTCGAATCACGTCTCGCCTCGAATTTCATATTGAAACTAGTCTCGAATCTTATCTTGAATCTCGTCTCGAATCTTGTCTAACCTATAAACCCTAAAAAGTGACAAAAAAGTCACTAAAAGTAACTTAAGTGACTGTTGAAATGGCTAATTTTCCGCTGTATTTGCTTATATATCATTTTTACGATGATTTATTTTTTATATTAAGTACGTCAAGATCCGTGGATGTATTTTACACCAAATTGCTCTGGTTAGAATCTGTCTGAGGCTATAAATATGCCCTTTATACTTTGCTTCAATGATGTCCAAACAGTTTCAGGCCGTTGACACTGCTATGCACACTCGAGAGGGTCGCGCTTTTCACATCGCTGAAAATTTTTCCACGTGATCAATGGTTAACTCCACGGAAGTATCATACCCTTTTTTTATACAAAAATTCTCTATAAATTATTTTTAAACAGGCCTCGGACTCACCTTGGCAATCAAAAATAGTGTAGATAGTGTGGCAAATTAAAAAAAAAATCAAGATAGTGTCCTAAAATTTTCCAAGTATTAAAAATGAACTTCAATGTAAAAAATGTAAAAAAAAAAATGTAAAAAATGTAAAAAAAAAAAAACTTTAGTCTATAAATTATCAAAATTATTATTTATTTATCGCAGGCTTCACAGTCTCTCCCCTTTTTCTCATTTTTCGATTGAAGAGTCTACTATTAAATTTTTGATTAAAAATTCATCTTTTTTGGTTAATAATTTTACTGTTTGTTCCAAAATTGAATTATTTGGTTAAAAATTAAATAATTTGACTGAATTTTTTTTCTTTCTTGACTAACCAATTTTTATTTCATTCAAAATTAAACTATTTTGTTAAATATTCACCTTTTAGGTTTTGAAATTAATCTTTTTCTGTAGAAATTTCATCCCTTTTGGTTAAAAATACAACGGTCTGGTAAAAAATTAATTTGTTTGGGTTCAAAATTAACTTTTTTGCTGAAAATTTACATTTTCGGGATGAGAATTCAACAAGTTGGTAGAAAATTTAACTGTTTGGTTAAAAATTTATGTATTTTGTTGAAAATTCATCTTCGTTGATTAAATCGAACTGTTTTTTATTTTAAATTAAAATATTTTTTTTAAATATCAATTATTACATTTTTCGTTGAAAATTCATCTCCTTAATTTTAAAATTCAATTCCTTGGTAGAAAGTTAAACTATTTTCTTAAAAGTTAATTTTTGTGGTTGAAGATTCACAATTTAAATTGAAAATTTTTTTTGTTATAATTTAATTTTTTAACTGAAAATTGAAATGTTTTGCTGAAAATTCAACTGATTGGTTGTAAATGAAATTTTTTCTTGAAAAATTCAACTATTTTGGTAGCAAATTTATTTCTATGGTTGAAAATTTAACTATATTGTTGAAAATTCGTTCTTTTTTTTACTGGAAATCAATTTTTTTAACTGAAAATTTAAATATTCCATTTTTAGTTAAAATTATGATCTTTTTAGTTTAAAACTTAACTGTTTTGTTAAAAACTCGTCTTTTTGGTTAAAAATTAATTTTTTTAACTAAAAATTTAACGATTTCGTTAAAAATTCAATTGATTGATTGTAAATTAATTTTCTTGTTGAAAATTCATATTTCCGAGTTAAAAATTAAACTGCTTTAATGAAGCTTCGTCTTTTTAGTTTGAAAATTCAACTATTTTGGTAGCAAATTTATTCATTTTTGGACGATAATTGCTATTTTTAATTAAAAATTATCTTTTTGAGTGGAAAATTCACTTATTTGGTTTAAATTTCATGTATTTTGTTGAAAATTCTTCATTTGTGGTAGAAAATTATTTTAATTATTTTTTTTAATAATCTAATTTGATTGAACATTTACTTCTTTGTTTGAAAATTTAACTATTTTGTTAAACATTATTTTTTTGTTTGTTAAAAATTAATTTTTTAAACAGAAAATTTAATTGTTTTTTTTGAAAATTCAACTGATTGAGTGTAAATTATTATTTTTTTAAATTCATATCCTCGAGTTGAAAATTCAACTGTTTTGTAGAAAATTCGTTTTTTTGTTTGTTTAAAATAAATATTATTGTTTGAAAATTCAACTATTTGGTTAAAAATTTATGTATTTTGTTGAAAATTCGTCTTTCTTGATAGAAAATTAGTTTTTTTAGGTTAAAAATGCAACTGTTTTGTTAAAAATTAGTCTGCTTTAGTCATAAACTTTAAATTTTTCGTTGAAAATTTAACTCATTGGTTGAAAGTTGAACTACATACTTTGTTAAAAGTTCATTTTTTTATAATTCATAATTTTGGTTGAAAATTCATATTTTGTTTTTGTGAAAAATTAAGTTCCAAACTGAAAATGTAAATAGTTTGTTGAAAATTTTACTAATTGGTTAAAAAATAATTCTGTTGAATGAAAATTACACCAATACATTTTTGGTTCAAAATTTATGTTTTTTAGTTTAAAAATTCAACTATTTAGATAAAATATTTTAGAAACGAAAAAAATATAAACTAACAATTAATAAAATAAAATTTGGACTAAAAACACTTCCATTGTTCCAACTATTTAATTGGAAATTTATGTAATTTGTTATTAGGGTTTGTCTTTTTTGGTAGAAAATTAATCTTTTTGGTTGAAAATTCAACTATTTGGTACAAAATTAAACTGTTTTTATGGAAAAATCTTTTTTTTTTTGTTGAAAATTAATCTTCTTGGTTGAAGATTCAACTATTTGGTATAAAATTAAATTGTTTTTGTAGAAAATTAGTTTTTTCAAATTAATCTTATTGGTTGAAAATTAAACTATATGGTTAAAAATGTATGTTTTTTTTTTTTTTTGAAACTCGTCTTTGTTGGTGGAAAATTAATAATTTTAGTTGAAAATTCATCTCTTTGGTTGAAATTCTGACTATTTTGTTGAAAATTCATCTTTTTTGTTGAAAATTAATTTTGTTTTCCTAAAAATGTATTTTTTAATTTTTGATTGTAAATTTATCTTTTTTAGTTGAAAATTCAACTATTTGTTCATTTAAAAATGTATGCAATTTGTTGAGAATTCATCTTTTTTGGTAGAAAATTTTGGTTCAAGTGTTTTTGATTTAATGTGAAATTGTATTCTTGTCTAAAATATCAACTATTACATTTTTTGTTGGGAATTCATCTCTTTTCTTAAAAATTCAACTAATTAGTTGAAGGATGAAATACTATATTAATTTATAAGTCCGAAACCTGTAGATTATTTGATTAATAATAGCTACTACTTATAGAATAGTAAATAATAAATTATCAACTCCACGGTTTTTCCAAGATTGTTAATGGAGTATTTGCAGAGTAGAATGAAAAAAACGTAAATTTGAGAAAGAGGGTAACATTTATTATTACGTTTATACATTATTGCACTTAGTGCAACAGTATTGTTTTGGATAGCGCGTAAAAAGACGAGTCACTCATATCTTCATTCCAGCCATCGAGTTCTCCAAGAGCTTGAAAATGAAAAAAAATATTATTAAACAATGAAAAACAATGTGGTTAGGGAGCGTTCACATATTGCGCAACATTATTTTCGACTTTTTTACCCCCCCCCCCCCCCACACCACCTCCAGAAAATTAAACAAATATTTTTATTTTATACGATTTTACAAAATATTAGGAAAAATTCGAGCCTTTTTAAAAGATATTTAGGACTTTTAGAAGTTTGAAATAAATAAAAAATATTTGATAAATTTTTGGAAATGCTTCCAAGTTTCAAAATATTTTAAATCTATTTAAAACCTCTTAAATTCATCAAGATATTTTTAGCTGACTCGCAATTTTCTTCAAATTTTGAAAAATCATTCAAAATGGAAAAGACTTGCCTTAAATTCTTCCAAATTTTCCTAGGAATTTTAAGAAAATTAGAAAAGATTTTTGAATATTTCAGATGTGTCAAAAAAGAATCTAGAAGATGAAACAAAAAATTTTACTTTATAGGCTTTTACAAAATATTAGGAAAAATTCGAGCCTTTTTAAACGACATTTAGGACTTTTAGAAATTTGAAATAAAAAAAAAATATTTGATAAAATTTAGGAAATGCTTCAAAGTCTTAAAATATTTTAAATCTATTCAAAACCTCTTAAATTCTCCAAAATATTTTCAGCTGACTCGAATTTTTCATAAAATTTTGAAAAACCATTCAAAATGTAAAAAAATTGTCTTAAAATCTTCCACATTTTCCTAAGAATTTTAAGAAAATTTGTTTATTCACTTGAAACCTTTCGAAATTCTTTTAAAGCTTCTAAAGTTTTTATTTGAAATCTTTAAAAAAATCTTCATTTTTTTAAATCGTTTACAGTTTAAAATTCTTTTTTAATCTCTTCAAATTTTGCTTTAAAATCTTCTCTTTTTTCCAAATTTAAGGAAATCTTTTGAAATGTTTGGAAATATTTTTTTATTTTCTCTTAAAGTTCATTTTTCAAAACAAAAAATCCTAAAAAATTTTCCCATAAATCTTAAGAAAATCCTTCTTTTTAATCCTTTCAAAATTGTTAAACCTTTTAATATTTTTAAATTATTCAAATTTTTCGTGAATTTTTTTTTTTAATTCTGCAAAATTAGAAAAATGGTCTTAAAATCTTTCAGATTCTTGTTTGACAATTTTAGAAATCTTTTGAAATGTTTTGAAATATTCTTAAATACTATCCAAAATTAATTTTTCAAAATCAAAAATCATTTTAATTTTTCTAGGAACCGAAAGGATTTCTTTCATTTTCTTGAAACCTTACAAAATTCCTAAAATATCTTACAAGTTTTTACTATTTTTGAATCGTTTCAAAACTTCTAAGTATCTCTTAACCTTACTCAAATTTATTATTCATTCAATTTTAAAATTAATTAATTATATTTTATAATATTAAAATAATAAATTTATATTAATTATATTAATTATATTCAATGTATCATGTCAAAATTTTGCTCAAAAATTTTTTACACCCTTTTTCCAAATTTCAGGAAATAATTTAAAATGTTTTGTAACATTTTTCAATTTACTCTTAGAATTCATTTTGAAAAAATTATTTGAAATTTTCCTATGAATCTTAAGAATATTTTTTTCATTTTCTTGACGCCCTGCAAAATTGAGTTTATCTAACAAAAATTTTAAATCTTGAAAAATTAAAAGAATTGTGTTAAAATCTTCCACATTTTTTTTCACACATTTTGAAATCTTCCAAACTTAAAATTATTCTTTTTACATTAAACCTAAACCATTTGAAATTTTCCCAGAAAATGAGCTATCTGTTCGGATCCGAATTCTGCGAAAATTTAAATTTAATGTATGAAAAATATCTTTTTTTTTACACAAATTATCAATAATTTAATAATTTTTAATAATTAATTAAGTAAAAGAGTAAGTCATTCGGTTTGAAGAGAAAAAATTTAATATTTTAAATATTTTAAAATTTATATAAATCTAACATTTTAAAGTATATTTTTGCTAGCGAAAACTAAAACTAACCATATTTTCAAATTAAAAAACCAACTGTTTTGGAGAAAAATCGTATTCTTTTTTTGGTAGAATTCAGCTGTTTTCGACTAAAATTTTATCGGTTGAATTTTCTTCTCTTTGGTTGAAAATTTGTCTTTTATTTATTTTTGTTTTTTTTTTTAGTTAAAAACTGATCTTTTTATTTAAAAAATTACATGATTTGTTGAAAATTTGTCCTTCTTGGTTGAATTCAACGGCTTTTAATTTAAAATATTTTTTAGTTTCAAATATCGACTATTACATTTTACGTTGATTGTTGAAGATTCATCTCTTTGGTTTAAAATAAACTATTTTGATGAAAATCAGTTTTTTCGTTAAAAATTGATTAACTGATATTTAACTTGTTCATTTTTGGTTAAAAATTCGCCTCTTTTAGTTTGAAAATGAACCATTTGGATGAAAATTCAGGTATTTTATTGAAAATTCGTCTCTTTTGATTGAAAATTAATCTTTATACTTAACAATTAATCTTTTTGTTTGAAAAATCATTTTTCGGTTGAAAATTTAACTAATTTTTTAAAAGCTCGTTATTATTTTCTTGAAAATTGATCTTTTTAGTTGAAAATTCAACTATGTATTTGAAAATAGACTTTTTTTTTAGAAAATTATTCTTCTTGTTTGCAAATTCATTTATTTTGGTTAAAAATTCATTTCTTTGGTTAAAAATTTACCTACTTTGTTAAAAATGTAACTATTTTGTTGAAAATATATTTCTTTTTTGTTAAAAATTAATTTTTTAATTGAAAACTCGACTTGTTGGTAGAAAATAATTCTTCTTCTTTAAAAATTCATCTTTTTGGTTGAAAATGTAAGTATATCATTCAAACCTCCTTTTTCTTGGTTCAAAATTATTTTTTTAACTGAAAAGTGAACTATTTCACTTTTTGTTACAAATATTTGTTTAGTTGCAAATTCATTTCTCTCGATTAAAATTTAACTACTTTATTGAATATTTGTTTCTTTTTGTTGTTGAAAATTAATTTTTGAACTTAAAAATTAAGTATTTCATTTAAAATTCGTATTTTTTGTTTAAATTCGACTGTTTTTATTTAATAATAAAATCTTTTTGGGTTGGAATATCAACTACTTTGTTAAAAAGTGATTTTTTGGTTAAAGATTCAATATATTAGTTGAAAATTCATCTCTATGGCTGGAAATTCAACTATTCTATTGAAAAATTCGCTTTTTTTGGTTTAAAATTAATTTTTTGAACTGACAATTTAACTATTGCATTTTTGGTTGGAAATGTTTTCTTTTTTAGTTAAAAATTCACTTAGTTTGTTGCAAATTGACAAATATTGGTGGAAATTCAATTTTGTTTATCTGAAAATTTCACTATTCCATTTTTGGTTGCAAATTCACCTTTTTTAGTTAGAACTTCAAATATTTATTTGGAAATTGATGTATTTCGTTGAAAATTTGTCTTTCTAGTGGAAACTTGATATTCTTATTTGAAAAGTCATCATTTTAGTTGAAAATTATGAACTATTTCATTTTTGGTTGAAAATTCTATTTGGTAAACAAAAAAATAGAGAAAATTCATTTTTTTTCATTTGAAATTAATAGTTTTAACTGAAAAGTTTACTGTTATATTATTGGTTAAAAGTTTATCGTTGAAAATTCATGTGTTTTGTTGAAAATTCGTTCTTTCTGGTACAAAATGAATCCTCTTAGTTGAAAATTCATCTTTTTTCTTGAAAATTCAACAATTTGTTTGAAATTTGTTCTCTCTGTTGACTGAAAAATCTCCATTAGTTGAAAATTCAATTCATGTTGAAAATCGTTATTTTTGGTTGAATTCAACTGTTTTTAATCAAAAATTAAAATCTTTTTTCATTGAAATATCAAATGCAACATTTTTCGTTCAGAATTAATAGTTTTTGGAATAAAAATTTAATTATTTGATTTAAAGTTTTGAATTTTTATAAATATTTTCAAATTTCAAATTATTTTTTAATCATGTCCAAAACATGTAAACCTTCTAAATATCTTTTAAAATTATTTGAATTTTTCGAAAAATGCGCTTAAAATTCTAAAAATTACAAAAAATGCCTTCAAATCTTCCAGATTCTGTTTTGACAATTTTGGAAATATTTTGAAATGTTTTAAAGTCTTTTTAAATATTCCCTAAAAATTAATTTTTCAAAATAAAAAATCAGTTTAAATTATCCCATGAATTTAAAGAAATTGAGAAGCTTCAAAATTTTTATTTCCGAATATTCTAAAATTTACATTTGTTCAATTTTCTAACTGAAAAATGTTGCTTTAAAAGCGTCCACATTCTTTTTCGAAATTTTAAGAAACAATTCAAGATGTTTTGATACCTTTGTTAATTTTCTCTTAAAATTCATTTTTCGGAATAAAAAATCTGTATAAATGTTTCCAGAAATTGTAAGCAATTTTTTTATTATCGTGAAAGCTTTCTAATTCTGTAAGAAGTTTCAAAATTTTGAATGTACAAATACTCAAAACTGAACGTTTTTCTAACTTTTTTTGAAATGTTTTTAAGTTTTATATTAAATTTGAATCTATTTAAAGTTTCTAAACGTCTCTTAAACTTGATCGAATTTTTCATAAAATTTTATAATCTTGCTAATTGATAATTTTTTCTTTAAAATCAACCAGTTTCTTTTTTGAAATTTTAGGAAATAATTTTAAATGTTTTGAGAAATTTTCTCTCAGAATTTATTTAAAAAAATAAAAAATCGTTTAAATTTTCCCAGGAGTTTTAAGAAATTTTTTCCATTCTCTTGAAACATTTTAAAATTTACGTTACGTAATATGTGAACGCTCCCTTAGTATTTATTAAAATTAAACAAATAAAGAGATTTCACGGGATGTTAATGGATTCAAGGAATTTTGAAAAATCTCGAGGGATCTCTCGGTAAATAATTCAAAGGATTTTCCTATAATTATATTGGAATTGGATTTTATCTCATTTAAAAGGAAATTCGTTGGAATTCTGCAGCTTCATGCAAATTCAACGACTTTCACAGAATGGAATTAAAAAAAAATCCTAGGATATTTCGAAATCGTAATATTACGGAATTTCTATGGATTACAAGAGTGAGGGATATTCAGACCTCGGACACACTTCAGAGATTAAAAAATAGTGTAAAAATATCACAAATTAAAAAAAAAGTGTCATAATATTTTTCAAGTATTAAACTTTTGTATAGTTCGAATTAAAAAGTGTAATGTCCGAAATCAAAAAGTGTGCAATGGAAAATTAACTTTCTTTTTAAGCAAAATTTCCAGTTTTCTAACCTAATGTTTTAAAAGTATTAAAAATTAACTTAAATGCTTATTTGAAGTATTACGCTTTAGTCTATAAACTATCCAAATTCCTATTTATTTATTGCAGGCTTCACCGTCTTTTCCCTATTTCCGTTTTTTTTTTCGTTTTCCACTTAAATGCGAACTGCATTAACAGAATCCAAGAAGAAAATCTAACTATTTTTGGTTGAAAGTTCATTCCTTTTAGTTGAAAAAATTTACTATTATATTTTTGCTTAAGAATTCATATTATTTGGTAAAAAATTTTATTATTTGGTTCGAAATTAAATTATTTTGTTGAAAATACAACAATTTTGTTAAAAGGTAATAAATCTCGGTTGAAAATTCAACTATTTTTTTGAAAACTCGTCGTTTTGCCTTCAAAATTCAATAATCTGATTAACATTTTCTTTCTTTCTTGACTAACAAATTTCTTTTGGTTGAAAATTTAACTATTTTGTTGAATATTCATATTTTTCGTTTGAAAAATCATCGTTTTCTGTAGAAATTTCACCTTTATTGGTTAAAAAAGCCACAGTCTGATTAAAAATTAATCAGTCTCGGTTGAAAATTAATTTTGTTCTTGAAAAAATTACTATTCGGTTGAAAATGTACGCACTTTGTTGAAAATTCGTCTATTTTGGTAGAAAATAAATTTTTTGAGTTAAAAATACAACTGTTTTGTTGAAAAGTAAATTCTTATAGTTGAGGATTCAAGTATTTTGTAGAGAAATCGTTTTTGTTGGTTAAATCCAACGTCTTTTTAAAATTTAAATTAAGTTTTTTGTTGTTGGAATATCAACTATAACATTTTTCGCTGAAAATTCAAAAGTTTTTTTTTTTAATCGTCTTTTTGGCTAGAAAATTCAACAATTTTATTGACATTTTTTTTTCTTTCTCAACCAACAAATTTTTTTTGGTTGAAAATTCAACTATTTTGTTTAAAATTCATCTTTTAAGTATGAAAATTAATCTTTTTCTGTAGAAATTTCACCTTTTTTGGTTAAAAATGCCTGATTAAAGGTTAATCTGTTTCGGTTGAAATTTAATTTTTCTGTTGAAAATTCGTCTTTTTCGGTAGACAATCAATTTGTTTGGGTTAAAAATACAAATGTTTTGTTAAAAAATTGTTTTTGTTGGTTGACTCCAATGGCTTTTTATTTTTAATTAAAATCTTTTTTGTTCAAATAGCAACTATTAAATTTTTTGTTAAAAATTCAACTCCTTGGTTGAAAGTTGAACTACTTTCTTAAAAGTTCATTTTTTTTTTTAAGATTCATAATTTTTGTAGCAAATTCGTTTTTTTGTTTGTTAAAAATTAACTTTTTAACTGCAAACGTAACTATTTTGTTTAAATTTCAACTAATTGATTGAAAATTAACTTTTTGTCGAAAATTCACATTATGGGGTTGAAAATTCGACTGTTTGGTAGAATATTAAACTGCTTTGTAGAAAATTCGTTTTTTTATTGGTTATTGGTTATATTGGTTACTGGTTATATATTGGTTGGAAATTCAACTATTTGGTTAAAAATTTATTTATTTTGTTGAGAATTCATCTTTTTTATAGAAAATTAATCTATGGTGTTGAAAATTTAAATTTTTTCTTGAAAATTGAACTATTTTATAGGAAATTCGTCTTTTTTGGTTCAATTAAACTGTTTTTAATTTACAATTAAAATATTTTCTTGCTTAAAATATGAACTATTATATTTTTTGTTAAGAATTATTCTTTTTTCAATGAAAATTCAACTACTTGGTTGAAAATTTATATATTTTGTTAAAAATGCGACCGATTCGTTGAAAATTAATCTGTTTTGGTTGCGTATTAAAATATTTTGTTGGAAATTCGTCTTTTTGGTTCAATTCAACTGCTTTTAATAAAAAATTAAAATACTTTCTTGGTTAAAATATCATAATATTAAAGTTTTTATTAAGAATTCATCTCTTTTCGTATAAAATTCAACTAATTGGTTACAAATTAATGCATTTTGTTGTAAATTCTCCTTTTTTATGGAAAATTAATCTTCTGTGTTAAAAATTCATCATTTTGGTTAAGAATTGAACAATTTGATTTAAAAATTCAACTGTTTTGTACAAAGCTCATCTTTTTGGTTAAAAGTGGTTGAAAATTAATCTGTTTTTGTTGAAGATTCAACTATTTTGTAGGAAATTCGTATTTTTTGGTTCAATTCAACTGTTCTTCATTTAAAATTAAAATATTTTCTTAGTAAAAATATCAACTATTACATTTTTTGTTGAGAAATCATCTTTTTGAGAATTGGCTCATATTTTTGGTTTAAAATGGTTGAAAATTAATCTGTTTTTGTTGAGGATTCAACTACTTTGTTGGAAATTCGTATTTTTGGCTCAATTCAAATATTTTTAATTTTTATAATTAGATATTTTCTAGGTTAAAATATCAAAATCTTCCATTTTTTGTTGAGAATTCATCATTTTTCGTTGAAAATTCAACTATTTGGTTAAAAGTTTATGTATTTTGTTGAAAATTCATCTTTTTTATGATAGAAAATTAATCTTCTGTTTTGAAAATTCATCTCTTTGGTTGAGAATTGAAATATTTAGTTTCAAAATTCGACTGTTTTGTACAAGGCTCATATTTGTGGTTAAAAATGGTTGAAAATTAATCTGTTTTTGTTCAGGATTTAACTATTTTGTTGGAAATTCGTATTTTTGGCTCAATTAAACTGCTTTTAATATAAAATTAAAATATATTTTGCTTAAAATATTACACTTTTTGTTGAGAATTCATCTTTTTTCGTTAAAAATTAAATTAATTGGTTACAAATTTATGTATTTTCATGAAAATTCTCTTCTTTTTTAATATAAAAATAATCTTCTGTATTAAAAATTCATAATTTTGTGTGAGAATTGAACAATTTGATTTAAAAATTCAACAGTTTTGTACGAAACTCATATTTTTGGTTAAAAATTGTTGAAAATTAATCTGTTTTCGTTGAGGATTCAACTATTTTGTTGAAAATTCGTCTTTTTGGTTCAATTCAACTGCTTTTAATATAAAATAAAAATATTTTCTTAGTTAAAATATCAAAATATTAAAGTTTTTGTTGATAATTCATCTTTTTTCGTTTAAAATTCATCTTTTTTTGATAGAAAATTAATTTTCTGTGTTGAAAATTCGTCCTTTTGGTTGAGAATTGAACAATTTAGTTTGAAAAATCAACAGTT
>CAKNYM010044544.1:0-19512 GCA_932195095.1 Andricus curvator | reverse complement strand
ATAAGAAGCTTAGGGGAAGTCTATGCATGTACACTTCGGTATATATACGATTCCTTGGACTCATTTTTTAATATTTTATTCGTATGTTGAAAAATTCATTTTCGATTAGTCATAGTTCATTTACATTTCAAAATGTTTCAAAATTTCCGAATTTTGAGTACCGTTTATATTTTTTAATTGAAGCTTTTGATATTTCGGAAAATTTGTGTTTGGATTTTTTATAATAAATTTAGTTAATTTTTTATTTAAAAAACAATTTTTAAATATTACGCAATTGAAAATATGATTTCATTCATTTCAATACTTAGGGCCGGTTCCACCAACCTCGATTAAAAAGTTAATCCTCCGTTAAACCTAGTTACGCGTTCCACCACGTTTTAGCGGCCGGTTAACTCGCGTTAACCACAGTTAAATCTAACCGGTCAAAATTGATCGGTTAAGGCGACTTAATCGTCCTCTAACCTAAAAACGGCATTGTCGTTGTGAAATATGGAGTTTTTGGAAGAAGTTCTGAGATCGTCTGATGACGAAGTCGAAAAAGGTGTTTTTGAATTTATATGTGATATATTAATATATCACGAACAAAATATACACCAACATTCACTTTTTTTAGGTTAGTGTAGACACGAGCGTGGCCCAACCTTACCTGGATTTGGCGCGCACGGACATATTGCTTTGCTTTCCATTCGACCGACGGGTAGCCAATCACACGAATGATTTAAAGTAAAATAGGAGTTACTTCGAAACGACTATCTGGTTAGCTAACCGCGCCCACGAAAAATGTGGTGGAACGCACAACAGGATAACCCAAGCTTAACTATGGCGTTAACTTTAACCCGCCGTCAGTTAACCACTGATTTAACCGAGTTTGGTGGAACCGGCCCTTAGTTTTCATTTCAATCCAGTTCTATCCAGTTTTAGGCTTGGACTCGTAGATTCGAAAGGCGATATCTTTCAGATTACTTTTTTCTATGATGCTAAGAAAAGTCTTTCTGATGACTGTTTTCTATGTTGCTTATGTAAATTCACAAGAACGATTAATCATTTAAACAGTTTCCATAAACGAATAAGCTCAATTTGTTTACGGAATCAACTAAGAATGTCTTTCCGATGACTCTTTTCTATGTTGCTTTGTAAATTTACAAGAATTAATGATAATTCAAACAATTTTCATACAGAAATTAAATGTTTGCCTATTTTTTAACAAATAGGTAGAGTTTGGCTATTTATTAACAAGTATGCTAAATTTTTTACAGAATTAGCTAAGAATATCTTTCCAATTACTTTTTTGTAGGATGATTTGCAAATTTTCAAGAATTATTAATTATTTAAACAATATTCATCAACAAATTAAGAACCTGGTCATTTTTCAACGAATAGGATCAATTAGTTTAGGGAATCAAGAAAGAATGTATTCCCAATAAATCTTTTCTACGATACTTTGTAAATATACAATAATTAATCATTATTTTAATCATTTTCCTGAACATATTCACAGTTTGTCTATTTTTGAACGAATATGCAGAATTTGCTTACGGAGTCTCTTTTCTATGTTGTTCTGTAAATTTACAAGAATTAATAATAATTTGAATAATTTTCATACAGAAATTTAAAGTTTGCCTATTTTTTAACAAATATGCTAAATTTTCTTACAGAATTAGCTAAGAATATCTTTCCAATGGCTTTTTTGTATGATGATTTGCAAATTTTCAATAATTATCAATTATTTAAACAATTTTCATAAAAAAATTAAGAACCCGATCATTTTTCAACGAATAGGATCAATTAGTTTAGGGAATCAAGAAAGAATGTATTCCCAATAAATCTTTTCTACAATACTTTGCAAATATACAATAATTAATCATTATTTTAATAATTTTCCTGAACATATTCAGAGTTTGTCTATTTGTCAAGGAATAGACAGAATTTGTTTACGGAGTCTCTTTTCTATGTTGTTCTGTAAATTTACAAGAATTAATAATAATTTGAATAATTTTCATACATAAATTTAAAGTTTGCCTATTTTTTAACGAACAGGTAGAGTTTGGCTATTTTTTAACAGATTTGCTAAATTTTCTTACAGAATTAGGTAAGAATAACTTTCCAATGACTTTTTTGTATGATGATTTGCAAATTTTCAATAATTATTAATTATTTAAACAATTTTCATAAACAAATCAAGAACATGGCCATTTTTCAAGGTATATGATCAATTAGTTTAGGGAATCAAGAAAGAATGTATTCCCAATAAATCTTTTCTACGATACTTTGCAAATATACAATAATTAATCATTATTTCAACAATTTTCATAAAGATATTCAGATTTTGGCTGTTTTTCAACGAATAGGCTCAATTTGTGTACGAATGCAACTAAGAATATCTTTCCGATGACTGTTATCTATCTTGCTTTGTAAATTTACAATAATTTTCAATTATTTAAACAACTTCAACTAAAAAACTGAGATTTTGGCTATTTTTTAACGAATAGGCTTTATTTTTTATAGAATTAAGTAAGAATATCTTTCCAGTGACTTTTTGCTATAATGCTCTGCAAATTTCAAAGAATAAGTCATTATGTAAACGATTTTGATAAACAAATCAAGAGTTTGGCTATTTTTTAAAAAATAGGCTCAATTTGTTTACGGAATCAATAAAGAATGTTTTTCAAATAACTCTTTCCTATGTACGATACTTTGAAAATATACAATAATTATTAATTATTTAAACAATTTTCATAAACACATTCAGAACAATTTGTTTGCGGAGTCAACTAAGATTGTCTTTCCGATGACTCTTTATTATGTTTTGTAAATTTACAAGAATTATTAATTATTTAAACAATTTAGATTAAAAAATTTATAGTTTAGCTATTTTTCAACGAATAGGCTCAATTTTTTACAGAATTAGATAAGAATATCTTTCCGGTGACATTTTTCTATAATGCTCTACAAATTTCAAAGAATTAATTATTATTTAAACAATGTTGATAAAGAAATTAAGAGTTTGACAATTTTTCAACGAGTAGGCTCAATTTGTTTACGGAATCAATAAAAAACATTTTCAAATAACTCTTTCCTATGTATGATACATTGAAAATTTACAGTAATTATTAATTATTTAAACATGTTTATCAACATATCCAGAATTTAGCTATTCTTCGAGGAATAGGCACAATTTGTTCACGGAGTCAAAAAGTATGTCTTTCCGAAGACTCTTTTTCTAGGTTGCTTCACAAATTCATATTTTGGCTATTTTCAACGAATAGGCTAAATTTTTTTATAGAATTAACCAAGAATATCTTTCCGATGACTTTTTTGTATGATGCTTTGCCAATTTCCAAGAATTATAAATTATTTAAACAATTTTCATAAACAAATTATGAGCTTGGTCTTTTTTCAACGAATAGGATAAATTAGTTCAGGGTATGAAGAAAGAATGTAATTCGAATAACTACTTTCTACGATACTTTTCAAATATACAATAATTATTAATTATTTCATCAATTTTCATAAACATATTCAGAGTTTGGCTATTTTTCAACGAATAGGCTCAACTTTTTGCAGAATTAACTAAGAATATCGTTCTGATGACTTTTTCTATCATGCTTTGCAAATTTACAATAATTATTAATTATTTCAACAAATTAAGAGTTCGGCCATTTTTACATGAATGGGCTCAGTTTATTTACGGGATCACCAAGAATGTATTTCCAATAACTCTTTTATACGGTACTTCGCAAATTTACAATAATTATTATTAATCAAACAATTTTTATGAACATATTCAGAGTTTGGCTATTTTTCAAGGAGTAGGCTTAATTTTAACAGAATTAAATAAGAATATATTTCAGATGACTTTTTTCTATATTGTTCCTCAAATTTACAAGATTTATTAATTATTTGAACAATTTTTATCAAAAAATTAAGAGTTTGACTATTTCTGAAATAATAGGCCCAATTTGTTTCCATAATCAACAAAGAATGTATTTTCAATAACTATTTTCTGCGATACTTTGCAAATATACAATAATTAATAATTATTTGAACAATATTCATAAACAAATTCAGATTTCAGCTATTTGTCAACGAATAGGCTACATTTTTTCACAGAATTAACTAAGAATATCTTTCTGATTACTCTTTTCTATTTTGCTTTATAAATTTACAAGAATTATTAATTATTTACACAATTTCGATTAAGAAATTAACAGTTTGGCTATTTTTAAACGAATAGGCTCAATTGTTTACAGAATTAGGTCAGAATATCTTTCCGATGACTTTTTTTTATATAATGCTCTGCAAATTTCAAAGAATTAATTATTATCTGAACACTGTTGATAAACAAATGAAGAGTTGGACCATTTTTCAACGAATATGTTCAATTTTTTTACGGAATCAATAAAAAATGTTTTTCAAATCACTCTTTCCTATGTACGATGCTTTGAAAATTTACAAGAATTATTAATTATTTAGACAATGTTCATCAACATAACCAGAGCTTGGCTATTTTTCAAGGAATAGGCACAATTTGTTTACGGAGTCAAAAAGTATGTCTTTCAGAAGACTCTTTTTCTATGTTTCTTTATAAATTCAGATTTTGGCTATTTTCAACGAATAGGCTAAATTTTTTTATAGAATTAACCAAGAATATCTTTCCGATTACTTTTTTCTATGATGACATTGAAAGTCTTTCTGATGACTCTTTTCGATGTTGCTTTGTAAATTTGCAACAATTAATAATGTTTTACACCATTTTCATTGAAAATTTATAATTTGTCTATGTTTTAACGAATAGGCTACATTTTTTACAGAATTAACTACGAATATCATTCCGATGACTTTTTTTATATGATGCTTTGTAAATTTCTAAGAATTATTAATTATTTAAACAATCTTCATGAAGAAATCAAGAACTTGGCCATTTTTCAACGAATAGGATCAATTAGTTTAGTGCATCAAGTTTTTTTTGGCAATTAAAAAAAAATTCAAAGTTTTGTTATTTATCAACGAACAGGCTTAGCTTCTTTTAACGGAATAAACTAAGAATGCTTTTGCGGTGACTGTTTGATATGAAACTTAGCACATTTGGAAGCATTATTAATTATTTAAACCATTTTTATAAACAAATTCAGAGCTTTTCTATTTTTCAACAAATAGACTCAATTACAAAAAAATTAACTAAGAATATCTTTGCGATGACTCTTTTCTATGGTGCTTTGAAAATTCCCAAGAGTTTATAGTTTGTCTATTTTTCAACAAATATGCTCAATTTGTTAAAAAAATTATCTAAGAATATTTTTGCGATGACTCTTTTCTATGGTGCTTTGAAAATTCCCAAGATTTCATAGTTTGTCTATTTTTCAAAAAATATGCTAAAAAAAAAATTAACTGAGAATATCTTTGCGATTACTCTTTTATATGTTGCTTTGCAAATTCAAATTTTAAACAATTTTTGTGAGGAAATTCAGAGTTATCTATTTTTCAAGGAATAGGCTTAATTTGTTCACGGAATCAACTAAGAATGTCTTTTAGATGATTTTTTTTATGGTTGTTTTGCAAATTCCCAAGAGTTATTGATTTAAAACTAAGATTCTTTTAATAATAAATTTTGTTTTTCAACGAATAGTCTCAATGTTTTTACAAAATTAACTGAGAATGTCTTTGCGGTGACTCTTTTCTATAGTGCTTTAGAAATTCCCAGTAATTATGATTTATTTAAACAATTTTTGTAAGGAAATTCAGAGTTTCCTATTTTACAACGAATAGGCTTAATTTTTTTTAACGAAATCAACTAAGAATGTCTTTTCGATGAGTTTTTTTCATAATGTTTCGCAAATTCACAAGAATTATTAATTATTTCAAACTAAGATTTTTTTATAATGAATTTTGTTTTTCAATGAATAGGCTAAATTCTTTTACAGATTTAAATGATAATATGTTTGCGATGACTCTTTTCTATAGTAATTTACAAATTCCTAAGAATTATGATTTATTTATCTAAACAATTTTTGTGAGAAAATTCAGAGTTTGGTTATTTTTCAACGAAAAGGCTTAATTTTTTTTTAACGAAATCAACTAAGAATGCTTTGCAGGTGACTGTTTGATATTATACTTTGCAAATGTACAAGAATCATTAATTATTTAAACAATTTTCATAAACAAATACAGAATTTGGCTATTTTTCAACGAATAGGCTCAAATTTTTTTACATAATTATCTAAGAATATCTTTAGTTTGGCCATCGTTCAACTAATAGGCTCAATTTGTTTACGGAATCAACTTAGAATGCCTTTTCGATGAGTCTTTCCTACGGTACTTTGTAAATTTAAAATAATTATTGATTATTCAAATAATTTTCATAAACAAATTCAGAGTTTGGCTATTTTTTAGCTTACATTAAAACATAGTTGCAGCTATAACCTTTTTAATAATAAGCACAACTTTTCTATCTGAACTATAATATTAAAATCAAAACCATTTGAACATTTTAAACAAATTCACTTTTAGAAGAAAATATATGCACAATATATCTAATGAGAATTAAAAACCCAGTACAAATTTTAATAATTGTAAAAGTTTTCATTAATTTCAGTCTTTATTCTTTTTGTTAATTGCTTCCAGAACATTAATAATCTCTTCAATACAATGCTATTGTGCTTTTTAAAGATTTTTTGAAATAATTTTTCACATGCAATATACTTTCCCCTCATTTTTAGTGTGCTGTAATATTAAAGCATTTTAATGAATTCATTCTGTGTTTTTTTTTCAATTTTTTAAAAATTTAGATAGCTTTGAAGCAAGTTTTAAAAAAATTTATAATTTCAACTACAAGTTGAAATTTTTTCATTATAATTATAAATAATGGAAAATTATGAATATTTAGCAATTCATTTTATGTTTATTTTAGTTGCATTTTCGACGTCTATGACTTTTTTTAAATTTAAACAATTTAGAAATCTTAAGCAAATCAAAATGATTCCACTCTGGGCTAATTATTTTTAAAGACAAAATTACAAATTTTAATTAATATTTTGGCTCATTTTTTAATATTTCTTTTTAAAATTATAAAGCCTTACTTTTTTTCGAAATTTTTTTTCTATTAGAATAATAAACAATACAAATTATGAACATTTAGAAATTTCTTTTATTTTACTTTCATTTATATTTTAAAAGACGATTACATCCTTATAATTTTAACTAACAATAAAAAATTATGAACGTTTATAATTTTATTTTATTAAACTTTCAGTTACATTTTCAAAGAATATAGCTTCCTTCCAATTTTAACTATTATTGCAATCTTAAACAATTGAAAATATGAATTCATCTGTCATATTTTTTTATGAGAAAACATTAAAATTTAAATTATTTTTGGAATTTATAGAAGTTTAGAAAATTTTAAAAAGGGGTTTACCCTTGGCTTATTTATCTTTAAAGAAAATGGAGTCAACTAAGAATATCTTTCCGGTGACTTTTTTCTATGCTTGATATATTCCCAAGAATTATTAATTATTTAAACAATTTTCAGAAACAAATTCATAGTTTGGCTATTTTTCAAGAAATAGGTACAGTTTGTTTACAAAGTAACTACGAATGTATTTCTGATGACACTTTTCTATGTCGCTTCGTAAATTCACAATAATTATTAATAATTTAAACAATTTCAATTAAAAAAATGAGATTTTGGTTATTTTGTAACGAATAGGCTCCATTTTTAATAGAATTAAGTAAGAATATCTTTCCAGTGACGTTTTGCTATAATGCTCTGCAAATTTCAAAGAATGAATCATTATTTAAACAATTTTGATAAACAAATCAAGAGTTTGGCTATTTTTTAAAAAATAGGCTCAATTTCTTTGCGTAATTAATTAAGCATGTTTTTTAAATACCTATTTCCTATGATACTTTAAAAATTTATAATAATTATCAATTATTTAAACAATTGTCATAGACACATTCAGAACAATTTGTTTACAGAGTCAACTGAGATTGTCTTTCCGATGACTCTTTACTATGTTTTGTAAATTTACAACAATTATTAATTATTTGAACAATTTCGATTACAAAATTTAGAGTTTGGCTATTTTTCAACGAATAGGCTCAATTTTTTAAAAAATTAGATAAGAATTATTATTTAGACAATGTTGATAAACAAATTAAAACTTTGGCCATTTTTCAACAAACGTTTTTCGGATAACTCTTTCCTATTTATATTCAGTACTTTGAAAATTTACAATAATTATTAATTATTTAAACATGTTTATCAAAATATCCAGAGTTTAGCTATTTTTCAAGGAATAGGCACAATTTGTTTACGGAGTCCATTAAGTATGTCTTTCCGAAGACTCTTTTTCTATGTTTCATTACAAATTCAGATTTTTGCTATTTTCAACGAATAGGTTAAATTTTTTTATAGAATTAACCAAGAATATCTTTCCGATTACTTTTTTTCTATAATGCTATGCAAAGTCTTTCCGATGACTTTTTTGTATGATGCTTTGCAAATTTCCAAGAATTATTAATTACTTAAACAATTTTCATAAACAAATTGTGAGCTTGGCCTTTTCTCAATGAATAGGATAAATAAGTTCAGGGTATCAAGAAAGAATGTGAATCGAATAACCATTTTCTACGATACTTTGCAAATATACAAGAATTATTTCGACAATTTTCATAAACATATTCAGATTTTGGCTATTTTTCAAAGAATAGGCACAATTTGTTTACGGGGTCAACTAAGAATATCTTTCCGATGACTCTTTTCTATGTTGCTTTGTAAATTTACAATAATTTTTAACAATTTTAACAATTTTCATACAAAATTCAGAATTTGGCTATTTTTCAACCAATAGGCTCAATTTTTTTGCAGAATTAACCAAGAATATCTTTCCGATGACTTTTTCTATGATGCTTTGCAAATTTACAATAATTATTAAATATTTCAACAAATTAAGAGTTCAGCCATTTTTCAATGAATGGGCTCAGTTTGTTTACGGGATCACCAAGAATTTATTTTCAATAACTTTTTTCTACGGTACTTTGCAAATTTACAATAATTACTATTTATTCAAACAATTTGTATAAACATATTCAGAGTTTGGCTGTTTTTCAAGGAGCAGGCTCAATTTTAACAGAATTAAATAAGAATATATTTCAGATGCCTTTTTTCTGTATTGTTTTGCAAATTTACCAGATTTATTAATTATTTAAACAATTTTCATTAAAAAATTAAGAGTTTGGCTATTTCTGAAAGAATAGGCCCAATTTGTTTCCAGAATGGACAAAGAATGTATTTTCAATAACTATTTTCTACGATACTTTGCACATTTACAATAATTATTAATTATTTAAACAATGTTCATAAGCATATTCAGAGTTTGGGCATTTGTCAAGGAATAGACAAGATTTGTTTCCGGAGTCAACTAAGATTGTCTTTCCGATGCTCTTTTCTATGTTGTTTTGTAAATTTACAAGAATTATTAATTATTTAAACAAATTTGATGAAAAAATAAGAATTTGGCTATTTTTCAACGAATAGGGTAAATTTTTGACAGAATTAACTAAGAATATCGTTCCGATGACTTCTTTCTATTATGCTCTTCAAATTTCCAAGATTTATTAATTATTTAAAATATTTTCATGAACAAATTAAGAGTTTGGCAATTTATCGAAGAAACCCTGCCGTCAAACCTCCTGCTCGACATTAATTGAAACCGAGGTTAAAACGCAGCGAATACACAACTCGGTCGTATACGTCGCAGATGGTCATCCATCCGAGTGCTATGCACGCTCGAAATGGCTTGACATCTGGACTCTTCTCGAGTCGAGATCATTTACTGTGTATTTCTATGAAAATTTGTACGCGCCGACATTTTATAAGTTTTTTTCCGAAGTTGCATGAAAATGTTTAGAGTTGCACAATTATTTATTCTGCATCGTGAGAAGGTATCCATGCGAAGCCGTGTACAAATCAAAATTATTGAAGTAAAAATTAATGTAATGGTATTTTATTGAACTTCATTTCCAAATAAAATAATTACATGTAAATAAATTGTTCGCGCGCGGAGCGCGCGTATGAGCCTCTAGTTTTGATGAAAATTCGTCTTTTTTGGTAGAAATTAATATTCTGCGCTGCAAATTCATCTTTTTGGTTAAAAATTTAACGATTTGGTTGAAAATTCAACTGTTTTGTAGAAAACTCATCTCAACCAAGAAAGATAAATTTTTCAACCCAGAAAGAAAATTGTTAATCAAGAAGGGAGACTTTTATACCATAAAAGATGAATTTTAAATACAAAAGGACGGATTTTTATTTTTTTTAAGTGACTTGAACAAGACAGTTGAATTTTCAAACAAAAAAGATTAAAATTCAACCGAAAACAATTGCATTTTGTCACAATTGTTAAACCAAAAAATTAATTTTCAACCCAGAACAATGGCTTTTCCATCATAAAAGATGAATTTTCAATCCAAAAGGACTTTTAACAAAATAGCTTAATTATAAATCTAGAAAGACGAATTTTCTATCAAAAAGCGAATTTTCAACAAAATACATGTAATTTCAACCAAATAGTTGAATTTTAAACTCAAAAAGATATTTTTTGAACCAAAAATATAATTGTTAAATTATAGCTTAAAAAATTCATAATAAAAAAGACAAATTTTTAACCAGTCGAATTTAACCAAAAGACGAATTTTTATCTAAATTGTTAAATCCTCAATCAAAAAGATCAATTTTCAACAAACAAGATTAATTTTTTAACCAAAAAACACGAATTTTCAACAAAAGAGATCAGTTTTCAAGCCAAAAATTTGAATGTTTTAGAAAACAGTTGACTTTTAAATCAGAAAAGATAAAAATACGACTTTTCAACAAAATGGTTGAATTTTTAAGCTAAAAGGACGAATTATTTAAATAAAAGTTGAATTTTCATCCAAAAAATATGATTTTTCAACAGAAACGTTAATTTTCTACCAAATAGTTAAATTTTCAAATAAATAGTTCAATTTTTATCCAAATAGTTGAATTTTTTACCAAAATAGTTTAGTTTTTAATCATGAATATAAATTTTCAACAAAATAGTTAAATTTAAACCAAACACTTCAATTTTTTACGAAATAGGTGAATTTTCAAGACAAAAAGACGAATTTTCTGAAACACAGTTAAACTTGCCACAAAAATGTTCATTTACAACCAAGTAGTTGAATTTTCAACTAAAATTATGAATCCTCAATCAACAAAAATGAATTTTTTACAAAGTAGTTCAACTTTAAACCAAGCAGTATATTTTTCAAACAAAAAAGATGAATTCTCAAGGAAACATGTTAAGTTGATATTTCAACCAAAAAATATTTAAATTAAAAATAAAGAACAGTCAAATTTAACCAAAAAGACGAATTTTCAACAAAATAGTTCAATTCTCAATTTAGACAGATTAATTTTTAACCAAATTGTTGAATTTTTAACTAGAAAAGATCAATATTCAACCAAACATAGAATAGTTACAGTCAGTTTAAAAAATTAATTCTCAACTAGAAACAAAACGAATTTCAACAAAATAATTAAATTTTCAACAAAATAGCTCAAATTTTCAAATAAAATGATGAATCATAAAAAAAATCAAGTTTCAACAAAATATTTTCAACCAAATAGATGAATTTTTTAATAAAATGATGAATCATAAAAAAATCAATTTTCAATAAAAGAGTTTAAAATTCAACCAAATAGTTAAATTTTCAACCAAAAATATTTGTTTAATCAAGAAGAAGAATTTTCTACCAAAAAGACGAATTTTCAACAAAATATATTAATTTTCAACTAGGAAGATTAATTTTCTATTGAAAAGGATGTATTTTCAACAAAAAGCATGAATTTTCAACTAATTAGTTAAATTTTATACTAAAAAACATATATTTTCATTCAAAACTGAAATAGTTCAATTTTCAACCAAAAAAGAAACGAATTTTCAACCAAAGAGATGAATTTTCAACTAAAATGATGAATCTTCAACCAAAAACATTAATTTTTAACATAACAGTTGAATCCTCAACCAAAACAGATTATTAATTTTTAACCAAACAGATGCATTGTTAACCAAAAAAGATTAAATTTCTAACAAAATAGATGGATTGTTAATAAAATAGATGAATTTTTAATAAAAAATATTAATTTCGAACAAAAAAGATCAATTTTCTACTGAAGAAGATACATTTTCTACTGAAAAAGACGAATTTTCAACAAAAAATATTCGTTTAACCAAGAAGATTAATTTTCTACAAAAAAAGACGAATTATTAACAAAAGATATGCATTTTCAAAGAAATAGTTGAATTTTGAATTTAAAAAAATAAATATTCAACAAGAGTTCAAGTTTCTACCAAATAGTTAAATTTAAAACCAAAAGAGATGAATTTTCAATAAAATAGATGAATTTTTAATCAAAAACATTAATTACGAACAAAAAAGATCAATTTTCTACTGAAGAAGATACATTTTCTATTGAAAAAGATGAATTTTTAAACAAAAATATTCGTTTAACCAAGAAAATTAATTTTCTACCAAAAAAGACGAATTTTCAACAAAAGATATGAATTTTCAAAGAAATAGTTGAATTTTGAATTTAAAAAAATATTCAACAAGGGTTCAACTTTCAACCAAATAGTTAAATTTATAACCAAAAATATTTGTTTAATCAAGATGACTAATTTTCTACAAAAAAAAACCAAACAAATTTTCAACAAAAGATATGAATTTTCAATCAAATAGTTGAATTTTGAACTAAAAAAAATCAATTTTCAACAAAAGAGTTTAACTCTTTCAACCAAATAGTTAAATTTACAAACAAAAGAGATGAATTTTTAATAAAATAGATGAATTTTTAATAAAAAACATTAATTTCGAACAAAAAAGATCAATTTTCTACTAAAGAAGATACATTTTTTTGCTGAAAAAGATGAATTTTCAACCAAAAATATTCGTTTAACCAAGAAGATTAACTTTCTACCAAAAAAAGACGAATTTTCAACAAAAGATATTAATTTTCAAACAAATAGTTGAATTTTGAACTAAAAAAAAACAATTTTCAACAAAAAAGTTCAACTTTCAACCAAATACTTAAATTTATAACCAAAAATATTTGTTTAATCAAGATGATTAATTTTCTACCAAAAAAAGACGAATTTTCAACAAAAACTATTAATTTTCAATCAAAAAGGTGAATTTTGAATTTAAAAAAATCAATTCTCAACAAAAAGAGTTCAACTTTCAATCAAATAGTTAAATTTACAACCAAAAGAGATGAATTTTTAATAAAATAGATCAATTTTTAATCAAAAAAATTAATTACGAACAAAAAAGATCAATTTTCTACTGAAAAGGATGAATTTTCAACCAAAAATATTCGTTTAACCAAGAAGATTAATTTTCTACCAAAAAAGACGAATTTTCAACAAAAGATATGAATTTTCAAACATATAGTTAAATTTTGAACTAAAAAAAATCAATTTCAACAAAAGTGTTCAACTTTCAACCAAATAGTTAAAGATATAACCAAAGGAGATGAATTTTTCATCAAATAGATGTATTTTTAATCAAAAACATTATTTACGAACAAAAAAGATCAATTTTCTACTGAAGAAGATAAATTTTCTACTGAAAAAGATGAATTTTCAACCAAAAATATTCGTTTAATCAAGAAGATTAATTTTCTACCAAAAAAAAGACGAATTTTAAACAAAAGATATGAATTCTCAAACAAATAGTTGAATTTTGAATTAGAAAAATCAATTTTCAACAAGAGTTCAACTTTCAACCAAATAGTTAAATTTATAACCAAAAATATTTGTTTAATCAAGAAGATTAATTTTCTACCAAAAAAAGACGAATTTAAAACAAAAAGTTGAATTTTGAATTTATAAAAATCAATTTTCAACAAAAAACTTCAACCTTCAATCAAACAGTTAAATTTATAACCAAAATTATTTGTTTAATCAAGATGATTAATTTTCTACCAAAAAAAGATGAATTTTCAACAAAAGATATGAATTTTCAAACAAATAGTTGAATTTTGAATTAAAAAAAAAGTTCAACTTTCAACCAAATATTTAAATTTATAACCACAAATATTTGTTTAATCAAGAAGATTAATTTTCTGCCAAAAAAAGACGAATTTTCAAAAAAGATATTAATTTTCAAACAAATAGTTGAATTTGGAACTAAAAAAATTCAATTTTCAACAAAAACGGAATAGTTTAATTTTCAGTCAAAAAATAAATTTAAACCAAAACTGAAACGAATTTTGAACAAAAGAGTTAAATTTTCAACCAAGAGAGATGAATATTGAATATTCAACTAAGAAATTTTCAAAAAAATTAACTTTTAACGAAAAATAGTTGGATTTTCTTATTAGGTTCTATTCATTTCACATTTAAGAAAAATTCGCAAACCCTATTGAAATTAGTTATAAAAAATGATAAAAAATGTGGTTAAAAATAAATTAGTTTATGGACGGCCCCTTACCTCCACTGAGGGAATTTGCAAACTCTGCAAACAACGTTCCTAACGAGGAACTGGTTCCCCAAGCGCTTTGGTTTTGTGCATCCTCCATATCTTTAATGCAAGCACTGAAAACTCGGACTTTGTAATCAGTTGATCCAGCTACTAAAACTTTGTTGTTCGGATGCCAGTCAATTGCAGTCACCGTAGATCGCAGGGGTCGCTTGATGTGCTTCGAGACCCACCAATTGTTCTCGGAAGCAAAATAACAAACGGAAATGATTCTGTCCCCAGAGCCAACAGCGAATTTGTTTTCTGAAAAACAAAATTAACTCTTCTCACTCATTTTAATAAAAAATGTACATTTAAAAAAATTCAGAATGAAGATAAGAAATTAAATGTAAATTATACAGGGTGACCGCAAAACTTCATTTTCAAAATTCCCTGACTTTTCCCTGACTAATTTTTGATTTTCCCTTAGCATTAATATTTGAACAAAAAAATTCTAATCTTGTAACACTTTCAATATAGAATCTTTCATAAAGGGCCCTGGTGGAAAAAATATTTACAAGAAAGTACAATATTTCTACAACTATACTTTTTTGTTGAAACATGTACTTTTATGTAAAAAATGTAAATTTAACAAAAAATACAGTTAAATACAAACAGCAAATTTTTTCTTGTATTTTCAAACATTTGTGTAACTTTTTATTAATATTTTTTTTACTTTGTTGTAAAAATCTACAAGGTATTACAGAAAACTACAGAATTTTACATTTTTGTAATTTGGGTTTTTGAAGTCATTAAAACGCTTTTAATTTTACGTAATTTATTGTAGAAAATTACAAATATTTACCAAAAATTACAAGATTTTACAAAAGATGAAATATTGGGAAAATACGTAAAATTATTTTTTATATACTGGTAGCTTATTGTAGAAATGTATATTTCTACCAGAAACTACTATTTGAAAAAATATTACACTTTTACCAAGAACTTTTGCTATTATAATAAATCACATTGAACTGTAGTTCGATTATTGAAAATTGAACAATAATTGACTTTGCAGGACGATTCTGAATCTGTTCAAAATTAAGCAAGTTACAGATTTTAACGTTAAAAATAGAATTTTTAAAATTTTAAAACCTCAGTAATTAAACAAATGTAAATGTTCGATTGAAACTTTATTTAATATTCTTAATTTAAAAAGAATTTGAAAAACTAATCGCTCTCATTCAATTCCAAATCCTATTAAAATATTTTTTCAATCTAAAATATTCCATTTTTAACCGCAATTTAATTAAACCTTTAATTAACTTTTAATTAACCTTTGAACGTTACAATTTTAATTGTTCTATGTAACAAATTTTTGGTATGTAAGTGAAATTATTGAATTTTGATGCATGAATAATAATTGAAGAATTATCAATTTGGACAAATTTTGAGTTAGTTTACGAGATATTTACAAGATTTGAGAAGATCCAAACATAATTTAAAACTGGAAAAGATTTCTAAAAATAAAATAATAAATTTAGATTTTTGAACATTCCGAAATCAAATTTTGAAACTTTTCAAGGATCTTTAAAAGTTTTAAGAAAATAAAATAAAATTTTCTTAACTTTGCTGGGAAAATGTAAAATGATTTTTCATTGTGAAAAATTAATTTTAAGAGAATATTTAAAGAGATTAAAACTTTATTTATTTATTAATAAATGACAATTAAACAATTATTAATTTGGAAAATAATCAAGTAAGTTTAAAATATATTTAGAAGTTTGGAAAAGATTCCTAAATAATTTAAAACTTGAAAAGATTTCAAAACATTTAAAACACAATGTAGATTTTTGAAGATGTTGATCACAAAAATTATAAGCTTTTTATGCATTTGAAAGGTTTTAAATGAATAAAAAATTTGTATCAAAATTCCTAGAAAAACTAACAATCATTTTTTTGGTGAAAAATTAATTTTAAAAGAACTTTATTACTACTTTTGCAGGATTTTCAAAAAATTGTAAGAAAAATTCGACTTTAAAGATAATAAAATTATTATTAGATTCCTAGAAAATTGAAAAAAAAAATTTTTAAACAAATTTTTGAGAGAATATTTAAAAAAATTTGTAAGCTCTTGAAAATTCCTTGGAATCCCTTGAAGTTATTTAAATCAATTGAAAACTTCTTGAAATCTTTAAAAATAATATACTACAATCTTTATAATTTTTTGAAATACCTTGAAATATTTGAAAATTTTTGAAATCCTTCAATTTTTGTGAATGCATTCTTTGAAATCTATTAAATTATTTTAAATCCCATGAAATTTGATGATTGGAAACCAAAAATGGAAAATTTATTTAAATACCTTGAGAGCGTTTAAAATCCTCAGAAATCTTGTAAAATCCCTTGGAAGCTTTTAAAATATCCTAAAACCTTATAGATCCTATCAAATCGTTTCCACATCTCCCGAAATCCCAGTAAATTCTTTAAACCCCTTGAAAATATGTTTAAATTCCTTAAAATCATTCTAATCTTTGAAATTATCTTGAAAATTTGTAAAGATATTGAAAATGCCTTGGAATCTTTTAAAATATCCTAAAATATTTCAAATCCCTTAAAATCCCATTAAATTACCAAAATGAAATGAAAATTCCTTGGGAAATTTTTAAAATACCACAAAAAGTCCTTTCCAGTTTTGCACTCTTAAAATTATTTGAAGCTTTTGAAAATTACTTGGAATTTATGAAAATACCCAAAAATCTTGTCAAATTATTGAAATCTAATAAAAATATCGTAAAATATTTCAAATGCTACAAAATCTTTTGAAATCCGTTGAAATTTTTTAAAACTCTTCAAAATTACTTGGAATTTTTAAAAATACCCTAAAATCTTTAAAATTCTTTGAAATTCCAACAAATTATTTAACTCAAGTGAAAATTGCTTGGAATCTTTTAAAATATACAAAAATATTTAAAAATTTTGGAAATACTTTGAAATATTTGAAAATCTTTGAAATCCTACAAAATCCCTCAATTGTTGTGATTAAATTTGTTAAAATTCATTCAAATATTATAAAATCCGGCGAAATTCTATAAAATTTAAGGATATTTCCTGAAATCCATAATATTTTATTAAAATACCTTGAGAGCTTTTAAAATCCCTTAAAATCATTGAAATCTTCAGAAAACGTTTGAATTCTTTGGAATCTTTTAAAATACACTAAAATATTTCAAATCCTTTGAAATCTTTTGAAATCTCCTGTAACTTTTTAAAACTCATGAAAATTACTTGAAATTAAAAAAAAAGAAATCTAAAATCTTTTTACATCCTTTGGAATTCCTTCAAATTATTGAAATCGGTTCAAAATTCTTTGGAAAAGGAAAAAATTCCATTGATTACAATCAAATTTGAGTGAATTTAGAGGAATTTAAGGGAAATGAGAAGAATTCGATGACATTCATAAAAAATCTAACTGAATTTTTAAAAATCAAGTGAATTCAAAACAATTCAAAAATATGAAAAAATTAATTTAATTGAGTAAATTTGAAATAAGTTTAGAAAAATTAAAGAGAATTAAAAAAATTTTGATGAAATGCCTATGAATTTAAGATGAGTTCAAAAGACTTCAAGATGAATTAAACAAAATCCATTGAATTGAGTGAATTTAGAAGAATTCAAGAGAATTCAGGATAAATTAATAAAGATGAATTAAACAAAAACTTTTTAAAAATCCATTGAATTGAGTGAATTTAGAAGAATTCAGGATAAATTAATAAGAATTCGGGGCGAATTCCAAATGAATTGCAAAAAATATTTGAAAATCTCTTCAAATCTTTGAAACCCTACGAAATCCCTCACTTAAAATGCCTTGGAATCTGTTAAAATACCCTAAAATATTTCAAAGTCTTTGAAATTTCTTCAAACTATTGAGTTTTTGAAAATGACTGCGAATCTTTTTAAATACCCTGAAATATTTGAAATCCTTTGAAATCCTATTGAATTAATGAAATCAATTAAAAATTCCTTTGTAATCTTTTAAAATAACCTAAGATATTTCAAATCCCTTAAAATATTTTGAAATCCCTTGACATCTTTTTAAGATCTTGAAAATGCAGAGGAATTAAAAAAATATGTTTCAAATCATCTTATAATTTCATCAATTGATCCTCAGGAACAATTAAATAAAACTTTTTCAAAATTAAAAAAAAAATCCATTGAATTAAGTAAAATTGAGTACATTTCGAAGAATTTAAAGGAATTGAAAAAATTCGAAAGGATTCCAATGAATTTAAAATAATTCAGGATAAATTAATCAGAATTCAGGGTGAATTCCAAAAACTAATTTCAAATCATTGAAAGCCCACCAAATACCTCTCTTCTCGTGAGTAAATTCTTTAAAATCCGCTAAAATATTATAAAATCCCGTGGCATTCTATGAAATCTGATATTTCCTGAAATCCTGGAAAATTTATTAAAAATACGTTGAGAGCTTTAGAAAATCCTTACAATCACTGAAATTCCTTTTGGAATTTAATTTTTGTAAAATATTTGAAATCCTTGAAATCTTTTAAATCCTTGAAATCTGAAATCTTTGTGAAATTTTTATGAAATCTTTGAAATATTTGTGAAAGTTTTCTTTAATCTTTGTTTGTGAAATCTTTTGTGTTCGTTTGAAATCTTTTAAAATATTCTCAAAGGACCCCGCACCAAATGTACAGAAAAAAGCCTTATGATAAAAAATTCTAAAAAAATTATTTTCTTGTATTTTCGAACCTGCAAACTAAAAATTCGAAAGAAAAATGTCAGAAAGATGGACAGTTTTTAGACAAACACTTGTCCAAAGTTTCGATTTTTACATGTATTTTAATGGAAAAATGCTTACTTTAGCAAAATCTTTTTTTTTCTCAAAAACGCTATGATAGATTTGACTAAAACTTTTATATTTTGACGATCAGGCGTACCGAATCAAAGATTGATACCTACAAACTAGAAAGATTAACGATTCTTTGGGTATACAGCATGTTTTTG
>CAKNYM010044543.1:0-43830 GCA_932195095.1 Andricus curvator | reverse complement strand
TATTTATCGATTTTAAAAAAGCTTACGACTCTATTATACGCGCGCGAATGTACTGGATCCTAGAGTTCTTGGGTGTGCCAAGAAAATTGGTTAGACTTATCGAAATTTGCTTAAGCGGCAGTAAGGGTAGAATACGCGTAAACGGTAGTTTATCTGAAGAGTTTTCGATCCGCGATGGCCTGAAACAGGGCGATGCACTTTCGTGCGTCCTTTTTAACTTAGTTTTAGAATACGTGGTTAGGCAAGTGCAGGCGAATCCGACCGGTGCTACCCTCAATGGGGTAATACAAATTCTTGGATATGCGGATGATCTCGACGTACTAGGGGATGATAAAGAAACGGTAGCTAAAAATGCAGAAATCTTGATCGCAAAAGCCAAAGAGATTGGCTTGGAAGTTAGCGAATCGAAGACAAAATATATGACCGTCGTCAGGTCCGGACAAAGTAATCAAGACGGGGATCTAATGGCCGGAAATATGAAATTCGAAAGGGTTAACGAGTTTAAATACCTCGGGTCTATTATAACTAGCGAAAATAAGATTAAAACGGAAATCAATGCGCGGCTACACGCTGGCAATGGGTGCTATTATGCAGCAAACACGCTACTAAAATCGCGATCGCTATCTAGAAACATCAAAGTAAGAATTTACAAAACGATAATAATGCCGGTCGTCATGTACGGGTGTGAAACGTGGGCGCTGACGAAAGGAGAAGAGAATAGGTTTAGAGTTTTCGAGAATAAAGTACTTAGAAAAATCTATGGTCCAAAAAGGGACGAAGAGACCGGCGAGTGGAGAAAACTGCATAATGATGAGCTGCACGCTCTCTACGGGTCAGCAAATATTAATAGAGTAATGAAAGCGCGTAAATTAAGATGGGCGGGGCATGTAGCAAGAATGGGCAATGAAAGAACAGTGGCGCAAGTTTTAAGAGGGAGACCGACTGGTAAGAGACCCCTAGGCAGACCGAGAAACAGATGGGAGAAAAATGTAAGGGATGATCTAAAAGAACTAGGACATGATTACTTAAACTGGATGGAGAATGCACAAGACAGAGATGTGTGGCGGTCTCGGGTAGATGAGGCAATGAACTTTCGAGTTCGAACTGCTAATCTATAATAATAATAATAATAAAATAATATATATTCTTAGATCAGAAATAGTTTTTTAGCGAATCGAAATGGATTGCACTTGTTTATTGGTCTTAAATAATTGATCCGCCGGATGCAAGAACCAGACCGACACTCGAAAACGCGTAAAAGTATTGTCCGATCGTCTCAAAAAATTAAAATTTTCCAAATCGAAAAATCAATTTTTTGAAAATGTAGAATTGTAGAGAATAAGGAAATGAAACTTCTTCCCATTAGAATTTTTTTCGCCAAACGTTTATTTTTAATAATAAAAACAAAACATTGAAAAAAAGTTTCTCCCTCATTTAATTAAGTTTTGAAACTTAAATCGTTCTAACTCGGCCAAATATTATTGAAATGAGTTCATATTTGCAGGACATATTCAAAATACTCTAGCCATGCCTAGGAAATTATGAAAAAGTTAACAATTGCTTATTGTTTAATAATTTTTAATTGCAAAATGAGGTCAATCGATAATTGTGTTTTCTTGGTTTCGCCGGTAAAAAGTATCCAGGTAACTTCGACTTTCAAACAACTTCCAGTGAGAGATTTGTTCAGCAATGTTGAATGAAGTTTTTTGGAAAATCTCATATCTATTCGTTAAAAATTCACTGAGATATTCACATTTGGAAAAAGTGCTCGACGTCTGCCTGCGCAGACTGAACGTCGAGAACGCTGCCTGACAGAGCAGTCCTCACGACGCATTAGCCATAATAGCCAACAGCGCGGGCAGACGTCGAGTACATTTTCCAAATCTCAATATCTCAGTAAATTTTTTGCGAATCGATATGAAATTTTCGAAAAAACTTCATTCAACATTGCTGAACAAATCTCTCACTGGAAGTTGTTTGACAGTCGAAGTTACCTGGATACTTTTTACCGGCGAAACAAAGAAAACACTATCATCGATCGACCTCATTTTACAATTAAAAATTATTGAACAATAAGCGATTGTTAACTTTTTCATGATTTCCTAGGCATCGCTAGAGTATTTTGAACATGTCCTGCAAATATGAACTTATTTTAATAATATTTGGCCGAGTTAGATTGATTTAAGTTTTGAAACTTAATTAAATCAGGGAGAAACTTTTTTTCAATATTTCGTTTTTATTATTGAAAATAAACGTTGGGCGAACAAAATTCTAATGGGCAAAAGTTGCATTTCCTTATTCTCTACAATTCTACATTTTCAAAAAATTGATTTTTCGATTTGGAAAATTTTCATTTTTTGAGACGATCGGACAATATTTTTACGCGTTTTCGAGCGTCGGGCTGGTTCTCGCATCCGGCGGTTCAATAATTCTACCGTAACCCTTCACAAGTTTCGCCGAAATTCGGTGAGCGTGGCACAAATCTTTTTGGTGAGCCTAGATCTAGCCACTTCGCTGAAAGAATGATCTTGTAAATTGAATATTTTGCGACTATATATTTTCAAAAATCAATAATTTTCAATTGTAAAACTTAAAAATTGTAGAAATTCAAATTCCAATACAGAAAGAGAACCGGAGAAGAAAGTAAAAATAGGATACCAAAACGTAAAATGTACTTCACTAATTTCTCTAAATTTATTTGACATAAGTAAGTTTTAACTTTCTTGATATACGTGAAATGTATTTTAATCTTTTAAAATAAAACCTAAATCATTCGAAAATTTTCCAGAAATCTTTTTGATAGAAATTCCAAAATCTTCAGCGATTTCAAGTAATATCTTTACTTCACCGAAGTGAACTGAAAAACGCATCCATTTTCATCACAACGATAATGGAAAATTCGACTTTCATGCCTATGGAGTGGGTCGACAATCGAGTTTTCTACCCTAGGGAAGAAAGTAATAGATCAGTGTAAATGGCGGTGGTTAACACATATTAAACTTTAAATTTGAAAGCGGAGAAGATGATTTTTTATTATTTCAGATTCTAGTTTATAGTCGATTTCCTTAAAATTCTTGTTGCAATGCAAACATACCTATTTAAATCCGGTAAAAATCACCTAAAATCGTTTAAAAAAATTATTTGAAATCTTTGAAATCCTTTAGAGTCTCTTGAAATCATTAAAAATAGCCTAAAATATTATAAATCCTATGATATCTTTCAAAATTCTCATTCTTTTCTCTAAAAAGCCCTTGAAATCTTTGAAATAATATTAAACCCCTAAATTAGTTCTTGGGCAATCCCGTAGACTGTCGTATAATCTTTTAAATCTTTTGAAATTTCTTAAAAAGTTTAAAGGCATTGAAAATTCCTTAACATAATGAAAATCCTTAGACTTTCCAAGAATTTCCTTTTGAAAGCTGTTAAAATTCTTTGCAATCCTTTAAACTCCTGGAAATCTTTTAAATTTTTCAAATCTTTTGAAGTCTTTCAAAAAATTGGGTAAAACGGCTTTTCGAGCCGGTTTGCAAGACTTCTTGGGGTTGGTTTAGTGAATTCTAGAGATCTTCTAGTGATAATTGGGAAACGTGAGCCCCCACCACTAGAAATGTGAGCCCCCACCACGTAAAGGCCAACCGGAAGAGGGATGTCGTCGTGGACAAATGTTTGACAACTCCACGGAGTAATATAGTCCAGTCATCTGGTAGTTTGGCTCCCGAAAAATTCCAACATGGAATGTTTTTGATTATAAAGTTTCGTTAAGAGGTCCCTTTTAACATATCAAAAATACTAGAACAGATCAACTTCCAAACCGGGTTTTCTCTTCGAAAACAGTTCCAAAAGTTACTTTTGCGTGGACGGATAATTCCCATTGCATTTTAGAGCAAAATGTCCAACAGAAAAAAAGAAAGAGGACAAAATTATGAGAAAATTTTTTTCAAAAAATAATCCGCTATCTTCCATAAATTTTGAGTTAGGACATATTGAAGAAACCCCACTTTTTTTATTTTCAGCGAAAAATCACTAAGTTTCAAAAAACACTGTGTATCTTTGCACCTAATTACTACACGGAAAAGTGGGTCAGACGTGAGTGAAAGTAGACTCAATTTTCTGTGATTTGAAAGAAAGAACAATGTACTACCTATAATAGATCATAAGTTATGACCCCTCAAAGTTGGCCATTTTTGCCTGTTTTTACGGGCAAAAAAGTGGAGTTCTGCGTACATCTAAAAAAAAGTCTCTTAGACCTACATATTATTTTGGGAATTGCAAGGTTTAAAAAAAAAATTTTTTGTTGCATTTTTGACTAAAAACGAAAAAGTTGTGTTTTTTTTTAAATGCATTGTTTGCTGTGGATCCTACGGCAAAGTTTATACAGAAGAAATGAAAGTGGAGTCAATTTAGCTTAATTTAAAAAAAACAAACTGTCCTAGCCCTAATAGGTCACGAGATATGACCTTGGAAAGTGCACTCTTCCTGCATAGAGGCACCTGAGCGTACCGTAAAGTAGAACTACGCTCATATTTCGAAGTTTTTGTCCCAAATAAATGTATACAGTTCATTTAACATGTATAAAACGTCTTTTGCCATTGATAAATAAATAATTGTTCATAACAAAAGCTTGCTATCAGCACTTGTGATTACTTTTTGGCTCTTTTTTAGTACTTTCGTGGCAAAAAAGTGATTCCAATTGATTGAAAATGTGTGATATGTTTTTCTATCAATAAACAAATATTTTTTATTAATAATTGTTCATAACAAAATCTTGCCATAGCCACTTTTGAGTACTTTTTGAGTACTTTTCTAAAAAAAAGTAATTATATTTGATTAAACATTCATTAGAAGATATTGTTACAAAAAATTATGGAAAAACTATTTGTTTATTGATAAAAAATATATATGACATTTTTATTCAAATATAATTATTTTTTTGTTAGAAGAGTACTCAATAAGTACTCAAAAGTGGCTATCGCAAGATTTTGTTATGAACAATTATTAATAAAAAATATTTGTTTATTGATAAAAAAACATATCACACATTTTCAATCAATTAGAATCACTTTTTTGCCACGAAAGTACTAAAAAGGGCCAAAAAGTAATCACAAGTGGTGATAGCAAGCTTTTGTTATAAAAAATTATTTATCAATAGCAAGAGACGTTTTATACATGATAAATGAAATGTATACACTTATTTGGGACAAAAACATCGAAATATGAGCGTAGTTCTACTTTACGGTACGCTCAGGTGCCTCTATGCAGGAAGAGTGCACTTTCCAAGGTCATATCGCGTGACCTATTAGGGCTAGGAAAGTTTTTCTTTTAAATTACGCTAAATTGACTCCACTTTCATTTCTTCTGTATAAACTTTGCCGTAGGATCTACAGGAAACGAGGTATTTAAAAAAAATACAACTTTTTCGTTTTTAGTCAAAAATGCAAACAAAAATGAAATTTTTGAAACCTTGCAATTCCCAAAAAAATAGGTCTAAAAGACTTTTTTTAGATGTACCCAGAATTTTATAGACTCTTTTTCATCCTCTGGTATCATCAATGCAAACTAAACCTGACTCGATTTATTTTGAAAAAACTGAACTTCACTTTTTTGCCCGTAAAAACAGGCAAAAATGGCCAACTTTGAGGGGTCATAACTTATGACCTATTATAGGTAGGACATTGTTTTTTTTTTTTTTTGAAATCACAGCAAATCGAGTCTACCTTTACTCACCTGTGGAATACTTTTCCGTGTAGTAATTAGGTGCAAAGGTACACAGTGTTTTTTGAAACTTAGTGATTTTTCACCGAAAATCCAAAAAAGCGTTTTTTTTTCAATATATCCTTACTCGAAACCTATGGAAGATAGCGGATTATTTTTTTAACAAAATTTGCTCATAATTTTGTTCTCCTTCATTTTTCTGTTGGACATTTTACTCTAAAATGCAATGGGAATTATCCGTCCACGCAAAAGTAACTTTTGGAACTGTTTTCGAAGAAAAAACCCGGTTTGGCAATTTATCTGTTCCAGCATTTTTGATATGTTAAAAAGGAACCCCTTAACGAAACTTTCTCATTAAAAACATTCCATGTTGTAATTTTTCGGGAATTTCACTCATTATTTCGACGTAATACCTGGACTACACGGAAAAAATGTATCCGTGAAAAAGTTACGAACTTGTAGCTAGGTCTCGGATACGAGATAAAAAAATGAAACATTACATCCTTATTTCTATGATAAATATACGGATAAATTTCGAAGTTTCTTACGAACAGTTCGAATTTCCTACGAACAGTTCCTGAAATTTTCAGACTGAAATATAAAGAGGAAAAATTTTATTTTTGCGATTTAATTTATATTAATTTATAAATTCGCAACTCAAAAGATTCGAACCCTCAAAGACTGCTGACTCACCAGTTCCTAAACATAAACCAGGAGTACGTGAACACGCGCAGCCATCAAGGCCAAACAAAATAGGTATTATAAAACTTCTAGCCACTCATCCGACGAGCTCGAAGCACACATACGAGCGCACACAAGCACCGCGCGTTTGCGTGAGCATTTGCGCGGGCCACGTACAGGCGAACCTACTTTCTAGTTCCCAGATTTGTCGGGCAAGCTCGTGAGGGCTCTGAGAATCTTTTCCCAATCACTCGTAATATTTTTGTAATTATTCACGTAAAAAAAAGTGATGAACCGTTTTAGAATTTTCACATCGAGTTCGTCAATCTTTCTCAAAGTTCGCAGGTTATTTACGCAAATACATAAATATCCGATGAATTTTGATCATATCCGAGACCTAGCTACTAGTTCGTGACTTTTTTACGGATACATTTTTTCCGTGTACCGACCTCCGTACATGCGTTCTGACTGCGGTAACTGCACCTTTATTGCCAAGCTCAGACGTTTCGAATCAGCACTACAGGCCAGTCGGACATACGCAGTGTGATCTGCTATCTCATTTTCTCTCGCGAGAAGTGTGCGACTGAGCGCCAGTGGATGACAACAACGACAGCAATTGAAGTTATATCAATTTTTTGCAACTTGGCAAAAGTTTTTGCAAAGTCAAGTAAGTCGGTAAATTAAATAATCAAGTGACAAAACTGGCATGTTGTGTTTCCAAGTGCCAAACATCCTACTGGAACAAAAGTATAAAAGGAATAACTTTGTTTACACCTAGCACCGTACGTGAATATATCTTGTTTTCTGAAAATATAACTTTTCTATTTTTCTTTGAAAATTTATATTTTTTAGATGAAAATTCATGTATTTTGCTAAAAATTAATCTTTATGGTTGATAATATTTACGGGAACGCATAACCTCAGTTTTCAGTTGTCATTGAACACGGCGCTCACTCGCACACTTCTCGCGGGAGAAAAGGAGATAGATCACAGTGCGCATGTCCGACTGGCCTTGTAGTGCTGATTCGAAACGTCTGAACTTGGTAATAAAGGTGCACTTACCGCAGTCAAAATTCGAGGCGCTTTGTACAGCATGATCGGTCTCCTTATTATTACTCCGTGGACAACTCACACGAATGCATGTGCGTAGTTAAAGTTGTGAAAATACCTAACCTCAAATCATGGTTCCAACATTGCGATTGATTGCTATTTCAAAATCGCGCTAAAAAAAAAACATCCGTATTCCGGTTGGCCCTAACGAATCAGAAGCGATTTCCACGTTTCTCAACTCTCCATAGAGAATCTCTAGTGTTTCCCAGTCCGCTTCTGAAAGATAATTTTTACGAATAAATAATAATACAATAATAAAAATTCTAATGCTATGAATGTTGTGATTATTTAGTTAAGTTTTAATTTTTCAATTTGTATGACTTGGAAGAATATTTGGTAACCGGGGAATAACTAGAAACTTGTTTTTGTTTTTATTATGAAACATTCAGATTGGGAATTTGATAGCTAATAAGAAACTTATCATGTTTGCTAGTATAAACTTGGTTAGCAATTGCTCAATTTAATTAGTCATAGCTCTCTGTGTATACAATTTTCCGACACCGGCCCCTAGGTCACATCTCTAGATCCGCGCCTCAGAACGTTTCCCTAATCTGACTTCAGAAATCTCAGAATGCTTTCTGTCTCAGAAAACTCATCACTTTGGCTTAGAGCGCTTAATGATTGTGGCTCAATACGCATCTACTGACAATAAAATCGTATTTTTTTAACCAGATCCAAACAAAGACATTTCCATATTATCTGAAGAATAAGAGGTATAGGCATAAATGGACTTATTGTATCCTTGTAATAATGTCAGTTCAGAAATCCGGATTTTGCTTAACAAGCACACGCGACACGCGTTGAACTATGAACTAGTGGGGTCAATCGCTTCGCGTGTCCGCGCCTGTCAGTCGCGTGCCACGAGGCATGAACTTTGTGTTCGCACTTATCGATATTAATTAATAAGCTATTAATACAAAATGTGCATCTCTTGCCGCAATAATTGGCTCTCTGTGATAAAATCCACTTCTCTCCGGATCATACCCACTTATTAAACTTTAAATTTGAAAGCGGATAAGATGATTTTTTCTCATTTCAGATTCTAGTTCACAGACGATTTCCGTAAAATTCTTGTTGCTATGCAAACAGCTGCTTGTTACATTCACATTTTTATCAGAGACCATTATTATCCTAAATAATGTTTCGCAATTTACTCTCAATTTCATTGGTATATCTATATAGTTAGTAATTTGAAGAGATAGTGTTCCTTAGTGTTTCTATTTTTTTCAGATAAGGGAATGTTACCAAGGTCATTTTTGATAAATAAAAATCCAATTAATCAGTAATTCAGTATCAGGGTTTCTGAGATTGATAATGAGGTTCAAAGAATTCGGGTCCAAAGTTGTAATCATTATTAAACTGTTACAATTTATGATGACTGGTCAATGTTTATTTGATATTGCTTATTGATGCACTTTTAATGGCTAATTAACTCTGTTTATTGACCAGTTATGTTGTAATTATTTTGAATTCATGAAAGGAAAAACTGGAAAAGAAGTCAGGTAATTGATCGATTAGGATTCTTATTATTATATAAGTGTATACATAGTCATAAGGCTGGTTTCTGAACATTGAAGATAAAAAGATACTTTACAAAGATATTAAGTGAAACTTCACGATTTCTTTGTAAACTGTACAATTTTTATGCATCAATGTTTAAAGCATAAAAATTTAAGAAGTAACACGACCTTAACATTTTTCTTTTCATTTTATTTGAATAATTTTGTAATGAATTATGATCGATGTATTTTTATATTAATTTAATGTTATTTCTGTTCAAGGATATTTTTACCTAAAAGCATTTGGTTAAAGTTTCGTTTAAATAATAAAGGAGAGACGTTTTATTACATTCTTTCTTTTTATAAATTAATTTGTTTTAACAATCCTAATAAAGCAAAAAGTGAGGAAGCAAAATAGGGAATTTTAGAGATTTTACCAAAGGAGGATGTACTAACATTCGGACTCTTGTGCCGGATAAAATATACAATTTTTCAAAATTTTGTAATTTCTCGAGAAGGATAAAGACACGTCCAAAATGACTAGAAAAAGTGATTAAAAAGGGGGATCTCTTCGTAGTTCTCTTTTAGAGAAGAACAACCAAAATTCGCAAAATTAAAATTTTCAACAAGGCCAGTTGATATATGCGAGAGGTAAGTAAAAAAGAATCAATTTTCTGGGTTTCACTTGAAAAAGGTGTATTTTGACTCTTATGACTGATAAAATTGAAGAACTTTCAAAAATTCTAAGAATTAAATTTTTGCAATTTTTCGGGAACGGTATAGACAGGTTCCGGATGACAAAACGTTTTGGATATTATCTGCATAATCCTCCCTATGAAAAAATCAACCAAATTAAAAAAATTCTCAAAATTTTGAAAAATTTTGAGATTCGTGAAAGATAAATAAAAAAACTTCAGAATTTTGGGGCTTTGCTAGAGGAGAATATTATGATTGCCAAAATGTACAAATTACCAAAAATTAAATTTTTCAAAATTTTCAAGTATCACGAAAACGGTAAAGACATATCCAAAATGATACTTTTTTTATGATATTAAGAAAAGTTCATATCTTTACATTACTCTTTTGGAAAAGAAAAACAAAATTTTCAACATTTTGACATACCTCGAGAGGCAAGTAAAAAATAACCAAATTTCTAGTGTTTTACTCAAGGAAGGTGTATTTGGACTCTTTTGACTGATCAAATTGACAAATTTGATCAGGGTATTAAAACCGATCATCTCTTCACAGTCCTCTGTTAGAAAAGAACAACCAAATTAAAAAATTGTGACATATCTCAAGAGGTAAGTAAAAAATAACAAAATTTTTGGGGCTTCACTTAAGGAAGGTGTATTTAAACTTTTGTGACTAATGAAATTTTAAAATTTTCAAAAATTCAAAGAATTAAAATTTTCAATATTTTCAAATTTTTCGGGAACCGTAAAGATAATTCCAAAATGACAAAAGTTTTGGGATATTATCTTCATAATCCTCTTTTTAAAGAAATCAATCAAATTTCCAAATTCTTCAAATTTTGAAATATTTTTAGAAACGTGAAAGATTAATGAAAAATTTCCAAGTTTTAGGGGTTTCGCTAAAGGAGGATCTTATGACCGACAAAATATAGAATTTCCCAAAAATGAAAATTTTCAAAATTTTTAAGTATCTCGAGAACGGTAAAGACACGCCCAAAATGACTATTTTTCAGCGTATTAAAAAGGGGATATTTTCACATTCCTCCTTTAGAGAAGAACAACCAAATTTTCAAAAATATGCAAAATTGATTTTTTTTTAATTTTTGACCTTTCTCTCGAGAAGTAACTAAAAAATAACAAAATTTTTGAAGTTTTACTTAAGGAAGATGTATTTGAACTCTCGTTACTGGTGAAATTTACAAAACTTAAAAATATCAAGAATTAAAATGTTCAACATTTTTTATTTTTCGGAAGCCTTAAAGTCACTTACAAAATTACGTAAATTTTGAGACATTATATTCATATTCCTTTCATTAAAAAAATTAACTAAAATTCGTAAATTTTTTAAATATTTTTAGAATCGTAAAAAATAAATAATAAATTTCAAAATTTTGGGATTTCACAGTTAAATTTCTGTTTTTTTTGTCAAAGATAAATTTTTCAAACTGAAAATGTAACTATTCCATTTTTTGCTGAAAATTTATTGTCATCTTTTTTCGTCCATTAAAGGAGGATCTTATGACTGACAAAATATACAAGTTTCAAAAAATTAAAATTTTTCTTATATTTTGTTTACATTTTCTTCTTATATAAGAAAGACATCATTAGTTTTATAGGGGCTTAACCATTTTTCAGTCCGTGAACAATTTTGTTACCAAAAACGAAACTCACGAGATATAGTACATATGACCAACTATTTCTCAACAGGAAATAAAAAAATTTTAAAGTAGGCGTTCCTTTATTTTCACTATAGAAAAATATATCCAAATACTTTAAAAATCGAGTTAATGTACTCTTAGGCTCGATTACCATTATTTGGATTAATTAATTCATAAAAGAAAAATTCAAAAAAGGGACTCATTCTAATACACTTATCTCCCGATATAAGACTGGTTTCGGGCATGGCTTGCCTTGGCCTTGATCCTGAATTGGACTGAGCCGTCACCGTCTCATTTTAATTGTAATATGTATCACCTGTTCCTTATAGGGCTATCTAGCCCTAGGAACTTTTCATGAATAAATACAAATACAAATAATCTTCTCTTTCGGCTCCGTGGCTCCTCTTATCACGAAACTGCAAAGGAATATGGTAAGCCGGGGGTGTCTTATATCAGGAGTTGAGTGCAAATATTTACAATTTTATTAAAATAATCAGGAAGTTTTCGATTCAATGAAGATTTTTCATTCAGAAAACAAGTCCAGGAAATTATTTCTGCTTCATACTATCGCGTATAAAGTCTTTCGTGATTGATGATATTTGATTAGATGGCATCTTTTCTCGTATTACTTAATATAAATTTCACACAATGTAAATTCCTAATTTAAATATTTCTGGAATCTTCAGAATTCAGATATTCTTTCAAATAGTAAGAATTTTTATATTATTTTTTCCTATATAAAGATATTTTGATTTAAGTTTGCGTAGGTTAAGCCAATACTCTCGTTAAATGATGGGTGCCGCCAGACGTGAGAAATCGCACGTGAATGTTCTTTGCGCGTGGTGAATGATGTTTGCAATAATTTTTATCAATGTTTGAGTAAACAGCTATGACGAAACTAAATATTCACTCTACACATCTACATTTAAATTGATTTCACTTTTTCGTTTTTGATATTTTTTTTAAAGAATCCTCTTGTTTCCTGTTTTCAAGCAACTTTCCCTTTTCCTTTTTGTTTGTTTGCTTAAATACAAAATTAGTGAATAGAACCCAATAAGAAAATCCAACTATTTTTCGTTAAAAGACAATTTTGTTTGATTCAGAAGTCTACTATTATATTTGTGGTTCATAATTCATATCTTTTGGTTAAAAATTCTACTATTCAGCTCAAGATTGAAGTGTTTTGCTCAAAATTATTTTCTTTTTTACTTGAAAATTAATTTTATTAACTGAAAATTTAACTGAACCATTTTTGGCTGAAAATAGATCGCTTTAGTAGAAAATTCTAGAATCAAATTTTTAATTGATAATCCTTTTTAGTTGAACATTCAACTACTTGGTTGAAATTTGAATTCTTTTGTTAAAAATTCATTTTATTGGTTTAAAATTGAACTATTTTGTTGAAAAATCTTCTTTTTTTGTTAAAAATTTATTTTGTTTAACTGAAAAATGTAACTTTCATTATTGGTCGAAAATGTTTGTATTTTGTTGTAAATTCGTCTTTTTTGTAGAAAGCTAATCTTCTTGGTGAAAAATGTAACTGCTTGGTTGAAAATTACTTTTTTTTATTGCAAATTAGGGTTAACTTGAAAAAAATGATTTTTCACCTTAAGTGTATTTGGATATTATTTATTCTTTTACAAAAGCTATTCAATCAAATAAGAAAATCGACCATTTTTCTGTTACGATTCTATTAATCATTTGAACAGCTTTTGAAAAATTAAAAAATAATATTTAAATACATTTATAGTGAAAAATTATTTTCATCCAAGTTATTAAAAAAATAAACTGTCCGACATTCTAACCTCAGATTATATTTGGCGTTATTTTTATTTATACATTTAGTCGTGAAAATAAAAAAGCTTTGAGAATGTAGAAGACACACATAAGGAACAAGAGAAGTGAATTAGGACATGAACAATCCTACAACAATTAAAATAATTTCTGCTTTCTGAAAACAAAAAAATATTTTTTAACTAATAGTTGAAGACTTAAAATGAATTTTAAAGTATTAAAAACTACCTGTGTCTAACTTAATGATTTAATTAATTAAATTTACTAACTTTTTAAAATAAAATTATACACAAATTATGTAATTTGTTACATAAGAAGGTTAATTAGTTAGAAATAGTGTTTCTTATAATCTTTTTTGAAAATAAATTCATAATTAAAAAACGTCACGTGATCGACTTAAAAACAAACCCTTTCGTCCCCTGTCAGAGGTTGTGTTGCCTATAGGTAGTAAAGCATACTGGAAAATTTTTTGGATGTTTATGTCACACAAAGTTTATATATATATATATATATAAATTCTATGTGATATAAACATAATATATACATAAATATTTGGTGGGACTGACGTTACAACTAGACTCTCCACCATACGACGAATCACTACTTAACTTGGACATGATTTCGACTCGCAAAACAAATTTCGCGCATAAAGGTGGTGAAGCCTCGTGATAAAAATGAGAAACAAATATTTTCAATATGGCCGCTTATGGAGCGACACGTGCGCTCCTGTGAGAACTGGGGGAACTAAAATCGCAAGCGGCCGTGCGGGCGGGATATTCAAATTTGAAATATTGTACTTAATAATATTGTCAATAATTTGTAATACCGTTTATTGATATTATTACATACAACAATTGAAGTACACAATAACATCAATAATTGGCATTACAAATTATTCACAACATTATTTGTGAATGGAATTTGATAAAAATTATTTTAAAAAACAATAAACAAAGATTCTGAGCATGGGTTTTTATTCGACACAAATCACTGTATGATTACTTTTTATTTTGTCGTGGATTTGAAGAAGTATCATGAAGGTTCTCGTAGGAAAAAAAACCCATAATAAAACAGTAACACAAGTAACACGACCCAATTTAGAGGTTATGTTACATTCCTCAAACCGGCATGGCAAATTCTGAAGTCGTGAGACCTGGTACAAGCCACTTGATTTTACAGGTAATTCTTTTCGAGTTAATTGAAAAGTTGTCGTTAAGATTTCACGATTATGTTTGTTGGGAAGTCTAAGAATTTAGGTAAAAGATAGCGTCAATTTTCAACGTTTTCAATCATGATGTTTTCAAATGTCAGTTTTCGGTGCTACCATACTAACGATTTCAAAGTTCACTACATTTTCGCAAACTGAATATTTTTAAATTCCCTAGAAAGGACCCCAGCTCGAACTGGGCCGGATGTCAGATTTGCTCCCGGAAGTTCCTATGCTGGCTTCACCCCCGTGGTGGTAGTTGGGTGTACAATATAAACAATGACAGGCGCGGATCCAGATGGGGGCCACGGCGGCTTCCCCCCCCCCCCCCTCAAAGCCCAGACTCGAATTTTTCAAATAAGATAATTGCAGTTTACTATATATAATACTGGAAAGCGAATTTCCAGCTTGAATACGGTTATAGATAAGGCATCAATTCTCATCGTCTACTTCTCAAATTTAGCGCCCATTTTATATCATGTAGTCACTCTTGCGTCGTATCCACATGCGGCAAGAGCTGACTGCCGATGTAGATTCCCAACCATGTAATTCCTGCAGCCAATCAGGGTCTCGAATTCTCTCATGGATGCAAGAGACATAATTTTATTGTGAATAACCATTTAAGGTGAACAGGAAGCGAACTCAGCTGATTGCGAGATTTGCGAGGTTACGTTTTGCGATTTAGACTCTTACAATTGTTTCGGTTAAAATAGCGAAGTTTTTAAAACTTAAAATATTATTAATGAAATTGAAGGATCACAAAAAACATCAATAATGGTAAATATTTCATTTCTGCATTCTGCCTATTTTAATGCGACTTCAGTTTTTTGAAAATAAATTATTTCAAGTTTCTTCATTTTTGGCTTTGTTATAAAAAGAAAATCTGCTCGGTGGGTTTCCTGTTACCACTACGTAGCGCGTCCTCAGGTTGCGGATAGAGGAACGGCCCGTGAGGCTGAACAGCCCCTAAGGTTAGCTGCGAATACAAGAATAAGCAGTCGCGGACAGCCGATAAGAACCAGTCGTGTGTGTGGTGAACTCAGCACTGGTAGAAAATAGGTACACGACAACCATGGCTTGGGAGGACTCACCCATTCGCGTTCATACGCAATGGGTGGGTTCTGGCAAGCTGAGGTGCAGCGTGTATCCACCTAGAAACTATACCCGAACCAAAACTAAAAATCTTGTAAGGGAAAAATCCTGCTACCCCATTGGACACCGCAGCGATGACACTGCCCGCAAGGGATGTGTGGAATGATTCGCCTGCACAGGGCCAGAGGGGTATTGATGCCAGTAGGCGCGCTGCCTTGCAGGGGGATGTTAGGATACGAGGATGAAACTGTAATGTGTCTGACGACAAGTTGACACGGTCCTTGTCAAAGTCGGAAAGCTCCCATACTTAGACCCAGAGAGGTATGGGGGTTATCACTTCTGGGACGGTGGACTCACCTACGATCGGAATAGGATCCTAACGTGCGGATTTCCACGAAACTACCATGGCTAACTTGCAACAACAAAAAACTACCGTAAAATATCTAAGGGCGGGAACTCTGAACGCGCGTAGTCTAAATACTGGCGGATTTAGCGAACTCATTGAGATAGCAATCGAATACGATACTGACTTAATAGCACTTCAAGAAACCTGCTGGCCGGGCGATTTCGCGTCAATTTCTAAGGATGACTATACTTTTCACTATGGGGGAGCTAAGGGGTTCAGACTGGGAACCGGTTTTCTCATTAATAAACGAATTTCGCAAGCGGTTATCGACATTCAATTCATTAACGATCGGTTATCATATATTGTACTAAGGGGTAATTTCAGCAAACAGGTGTGGATCAACGTGCACTGCCCCACCGAGGACAAAGACGAAGATACTAAGGATCTTTTTTACGAAACAATCGAACAGGTTTTTGACAAGTTCTCAACGTATGACGCAAAAGTAGTATTGGGAGATTTCAACGCGAAAATTGGAAAAGAACCGATGTATAGGCCTACAATAGGGTCGGAAAGTTTGCATGACGTCAGTACTGATAATGGGACTAGAGTAATAAACTTTGCAGCTTCAAAGAACCTCGTTGTCAAAAGCACATTTTTCAAGCATAAAAATATACATAAGGCCACCTGGACATCACCAGATGGTAACACTCGCAATCAGATTGATCACGTTCTAATTGACAGAAGACGTCATACAAACATTCTCGATATAAGATCGTGCAGGGGAGCGGATTTAAATTCAGACCACTTTCTCGTGATGGTAAAACTAAGATCTAGGCTAGCGTTAAGTAACAAAAGAAGCCGCACAGAGCCAACAGTTCGCTTCAATATAGATAAGTTTAAAACACCAACAGAAATATTAAATTATCAAGTTGAGATATCTAATAGTTTCGACGTTCTCCAAGAACAGAGAGACGATAACGATAATTACGTGGAGGACTCGGAAACCCTGTGGAGCAATATGAAAAAGGCGATAAAGACAGCCGCGAAACTTACTATAGGTTTAAAGAAAGTAACCAAAAGCAAACCATGGTTTGACGAAGAGTGCAAACTTTGGTTTGAAAAACGTCGGAAGGCCAAACTAATTAGTTTACGAAATAAGTGCGATCAAACACATAAGAAGTATCTTGAGATTAGTAAAAGTACAAATAGGCTTTATAGATCCAAGAAAAGGGAGTGCGAAAAGAATAAAATACTAGCAATAGAAACGCATAATAAACAAAATAACCCGCGTGAGATGTACAGGGGAATCAATTTTATAAGGAAAGGCTTTCAAAGTGGAACGGAAGTAATGAGGGACGAAAATGGCAATCTGGTAGCCGATGCGACGGAGAGACTGAATTTATGGAAAAACTATTTCGATAAGTTATTAAATGTACGCGAAGCCCCCGTTGAAGGTAATCTCGGTGAAATCCACACTGTTGATCTATTAATTGATGATCCTACTGATATAGAAATAGAAATGGCCATAAAGAAGTTAAAAAATAACAAAGCCGCGGGCATCGACGACCTACCGTCAGAACTGATAAAAAATGGAGGCCCTTGCCTCACAAGGCAAATTTGTAAATTAATACGCGCAGTTTGGAAAACAGAACGCATGACGGAGGAATGGAATACCTCTATTATTATTCCTATCTTTAAAAAAGGCGATAAAACGAATTGTAACAATTATCGGGGAATTTCACTTGTGCCTTCATGTTATAAGATCCTGTCCAATGTAATCTTAAGTAGACTAACTCCTTTTGCCGAGGAAATCATTGGGGATTACCAGTGTGGATTCCGCCGAAACCGATCTACAAGCGATCAAATGTTTACAATTAGACAACTGTTAGAAAAGAAATGGGAATTTAATGAAGTAGTGCATCAGCTAATTGTCGATTTCAAAAAAGCTTACGACTCTATTATACGCGAACGAATGTACTGGATCCTAGAGTTCTTGGGTGTACCAAGAAAATTAGTTAGACTTATCGAAATTTGCTTAAGCGGCAGTAGGGGTAGAATACGTGCAAACGGAAGTTTATCGGAAGAGTTTTCGATCCGCGATGGCCTGAAACAGGGCGATGCACTTTCGTGCGTCCTTTTCAACTTAGTTTTAGAATACGTGGTCAGATAAGTACAAGTGAATCCGACCGGTGCAACCCTCAATGGGATAATACAAATTCTTGGGTATGCGGATGATCTCGACTTACTAGGGGATGATAAAGAAACCGTAGCTAAAAACGCAGAGATCCTGATGACAAAAGCCAAAGATATTGGTTTGGAAGTTAGCGAATCAAAGACAAAATATATGACCGTCGTCAGATCCGAACAAAGTACTGTAGGCGGGGATCTTATGGCCGGAAATATGAAATTCGAAAGGGTTAACGAGTTTAAATACCTCGGGTCTATTATAACTAGCAAAAATAATATTAAAACGGAAATCAACGCACGGCTGCACGCTGGCAATGGGTGCTACTATGCAGCAAACACACTACTAAAATCGCGATTGCTATCTAGAAACATCAAAGTAAGAATTTACAAAACAATAATAATGCCGGTCGTTATGTACGGGTGTGAAACGTGGGCGCTGACGAAAGGAGAGGAGAATAGGTTTAGAGTTTTTGAAAATAAAGTACTTAGAAAAATCTATGGTCCAAAGAGGGACGAAGAGACTGGTGAATGGAGGAAACTGCATAATGATGAGCTGCACGCTCTCTACGGGTCAGCAAATATTAATAGAGTAATGAAAGCGCGTAAATTAAGATGGGCGGGGCATGTAGCAAGAATGGGCAATGAAAGAACAGTGGCGCAAGTTCTAAGAGGGAAACCGATTGGTAAGAGACCTAGAGGCAGACCGAGAATCAGATGGGAGAAAAATGTAAGGGATGATCTAAAAGAACTAGGACATGATTACTTAAACTGGATGGAGGATGCACAGGATAGAGATGTGTGGCGGTTTCGGGTAGATGAGGCGATGAACTTTCGAGTTCGAATCGCTAATCGATAATAATATAATAATAATATAAAAAGAAAATGTTTGGCTTTATGTTACAAAAAGTTCAAGCTGACACCAAGAAATGAAGTAATGTGAAAATCAACTAGTAATTGCATAAATTAAAAAAAAAGACTTAAAATCAGAAGATTGTGCGTTTTAAAAATGGAAAAATTAGTTTAATTTAAAAAAAAAAAACTAATAACGTAAAATTCCAAAAATACCTTTAAAAAGAAGTAAAAAAATGTCGGAGAAAGCTTACTATTTACTGTATTGAATAGAAATTTAATTAAAAGATTTCAATGTCAGAATTATTGAACTATATATTATTTTAATTGTTTCTTTGAAGAAAAATTGTTAAGCTAACAAGCACGAAATACGAATTATCATTCGAGAAGAAAGAAATTATGTTCTGAAATATCATAATTCAGGGTGGCCGCTGGATCCAGAAACTGGGAAATGACAGTGAATTTATTCTTTGACCGGGAATTTTACAAGTTTTGAGAAGAAAAATCTATCCAATCACTTGAAACATCACAATCTTTATATCACAAGATGCAATTTAAAATAAGTTTGATTTCAACATTTTTTAAATGCTAAGTTTAATTGTTAACTTTTTCAATCATGAAATCATTCAGTTTACAATGTGTAATTCTAAAATCTTTTACCATCAAAATTTTTCATTTTAGATCTTCATTTTTAAGGCTACATTTTCAATTAAGGGAATTATAAAGTGCAGTTTTGAAGACTTACACAATAAAAGATTAAAAGCTTTTGAAATTCAAATTTTTTGACAAAAAACGTTTTAAGTTGATCAACTGTAAATATAAATTAATAAATGATTTTTGAAATTGAACTGTAGTTCGTGTATTTCAAATTGAAAAATAATTTATTGATTGTATAGGGCAATTCTGAATCTGTTAAAATTAAACAATTTACAGATTTTGACGTTAAAAATTGAACTGTTTCAATTCGAAAGCCTCAGTAGTTAATCAAATGTGAACTTCCGATTGTAACTTTATAAACTATCTGTTATTTCAGTCTAAAATATATCATTTTTAAACAATTCAATTTGAACATTTTCAATTAAGAAAAAGAATAATTTTTTAATAGTCAGCAATGTTTCACTGTTTATTTAAAAAGGATAATTATAAATGAAATATTCAAAACTAAATAATTCGAAATTGAATTGTTTGATACAGAAAGCCTTGAGTCGTTAAAATTTCAGAGAGCTAAACTTAAACTTAGAACGTCACAATGTTAATTTTAATTATTCTGTTCAAAATTCTTTTAATTGTAAGTGAAAATGTTGAATTTTGATGTGTAAATAACAGATAAAAATTTATTCATTTAGAAAAAATGCGAGTAAGTTGAGGAGATTTCTCTTAAGGCTTCTTTTAAGGATTTTGAAAGGTTGAAAGATAGTACAAAAATCGTCTTAAGATTCCTGGGAAAATTTTTAATGCTTTTTAACTCGAAAAATTAATTCTAACAGAATTTTAAGAATATTTCAAAACAAAAGCAAATTTTTATGAATAAATAACAATTGAAAAGTTATAATTTTGGATAAAATTGGAGTAAGTTTAATAGATATTTAGAAGTTTTGAACAAATTCAAAAATAATTTGAAACTTGAGAAGATGTCAAGAAATTTAAAACAAAATGTAGATTTTTGAAGATTTCAAACGAAAAATTTAGAAGCTTTTCAAGCATTTTGAAAGGTTTCGAAATAATACAAAAAATTTATTGAGATTCCTTGAAAAATTGAAAATAATTTTTTATTTTGAAAAATTAATTTCAAGAAAATATTTAAAAATATTTTAAGAGATTTCCAAAAATGTAAAAATAATAATCTGAAATATTTTAAGGCAATTTTGTTAATTTCGCAGGATTAACTAAAAGTTTTAGGAAAGATTCGAATCATTTCAAAAGATATTTAGAAGTTTTATAAAATTTTCAAAAATAATTTAAAATTTGTAAAGAGACCAACAAATGTAAAATTAAATGTAGATTTGAAACAATTTCAAACAAGTGAACAATTATTCACTTACATCGACTCAACATTAAAATAATTTAACTTCTAATTTAAAAATTGTTTGATTAAAAAAAATTGTAATCTTTAAATTTTTAATGTTTCTAACTTAAAATTGCTTACAATTATGTAATTTTGAAAATTAATAAATTTGTTCATTCATTCTTCAATGCAGGGCATTGAAAATGGATAGCGTGAATTTATAAATAATACGTATTTTGATTCGATAAAACGACAACTTTAGACAAATAATTTTTTAAGAACAAGAAAAAAACTTCCTCAGCCCGGATTTGAACCAGGAACGCCACTATCTATGAGTTAACCAATTACGTGGATTTATATATTTGTGAATCTTTGATCTGTATAATTTATAAAAGTTTAGAATGTTTTATTTTTCAGTTTAACGGCATTTCATTAAAAAAATTTTAATTGAAAAGTGTTAAAAGCTTTCATTTTACATATGTAAATTATTGAACATTTGAATGAAAAAATTTTTTAATTTTAATTTTGAAAGTTAAAAATTGAAAAGAGTTTCACGTTGAATGTTTTAATTTGAACTTTAGTGTTTATAAATTCAAACGAAAAAATTTTTTATTTCAAAGGTTCGAATCTAAATTTCAGTGAGCGTGAAAAAATTTTGTGAACCGAAAAAAAAACGGGAAATGACCGGGAATTTTGGCCTTGATTAAAACGGCTACCCTGGTAATTGTATTAAAATTTAAGAAAATAATTTTTTAGTTTATTGAAATAAAAAAAATCTTGTTGACATCATAAAATTTTACTGTACATACATAATTTTTTTTTATTTGTTAGATAAGTTCTGGTAGTAAGAAACGTTTAAGGAACCAAACCCTTGAAGAACTATTTCGAAAAAGAAAGCATGGTGTGGTGGAGGAAGTTTCTGAAGCTAATAATTCAGTAAATATGGTGGTGGTATATTCCGATAATTTAGATAATATAGGTCTAGAATCATCTGCAATTGTTAATTCTGATTTGGTGGGGGAAGTTTCTCAAGTAGTGGTATGTATGTTCACATAATTCAGGGAATGCAGTTGTGGAATCATCTGCATTTCCTAATTCTCTGGTTGAAGAAATTCATGGTCCAGTGGTGGGTTCCTCTAGTGGATACCATAGTTATTATTTTCAACGACATCGGAAACTACATCGGTAAAAAAATTGATGACTTCACGAAGTGTAAACTTTTAGAGGAACCTTGGAAAGCATCCGATGATTTTCAATTTCCATTTGCCGAATATAATAAATGTGGAAAAACAGTAAAACGCACTGTAAATCGCCAACATTTTGAGAAATACAAGTGGCTCGTGTTTTCTGTAAAAAAGCAGGGACTTTTTTGTAAGTATTGCCGCTGGTTCACAAATCCATCTGGCGAAGGCAGGCACAACGCAACTCCTTTAATGAAATTGGTCACTTTGCCTCTCACTCATTTTGCAAAACTTACTGGGAAGGACGGGGATCTGGAGACTCACAGCAAACGCGTATATCGTAAAAGTGCCTTAGAAGCCGGAAAAGAATTTCTCGCATTTTATCATAATCCTGCACGCGACGTGATGAGTCAGGTCAATCAAAAGCATTTATCTGAAATATTAGAAAACAGAGACAGATTAAAGCCAATCTTGGAAATTATCATCTTTCTTGGTCGGCAAAATATTCCGCTAAGAGGACATAGGGACGACGGCAATCGAAATTTCATCGAAAAAGGAAACACGGCAGAAAGTACGGTGAATCAGGGTAATTTTAAGGAACTGCTCTCGTTCCGTATAGCCTCTGGTGATAAGAACCTCGAGAATTACTTAAAGAATACTTCTTCTCGGGCTATATATATTAGTAAGACTGTCCTAGTGTTGCCAGACGTACGGTAATTATCGTACATGTACGGTAATTTTGAGTCATGTACGACTTACGATTACCGTACAACAAAGTACGATAATTGTACGGAACTTTCGATTGCGTACGATCTTATTTTTCTATGATGAATTTAGTGGCGGCGCTTGTACAAAACCTCGCACGTCTAGCAAGCACGAATACGCAAATAATTAAATTAAAAATTTGATTTGAAATACGTGCGCATTTCGCCGACTTAATATCAGTGAGTACGACTATTGTGTACGATATTTGTTGATTAAGTACGATAATCAGTACGGTAAATTTCTTTATCCACGTACGGTAATTCTTCGATAAATTTACAGAGCCTCGTACGGTAATGGTGTTCGACCAATCTGGCAACACTGGACTGTCCAGAATAATCTTATTAGTTGTTGTGGTCAAGAAATTACAGAACTAATTGTGAACAGAGTTGAATCATCTAATCTTAACACTATTTTATTTGACAAGACCACTGACTTAAGCCACAAATCTCAAATAAGCCTTATTCTGAGATATACTCACAACTCGCAGGAAATAAGAGAGGATTTCGTGGGCTTCATCGATGCATTCCAAGACGTTGTGAGTGCTGCTGCTGATAAGATTGAAGAGATCATCTCTGATGAAGAAGATGCTCAGTTAACCAGAGCGTCATTAGATGAGGATGGGAAAGAATATTCGCTAACAGGAAAGGCCTTTGGACAAATAGTTTTACCGAAGTTGAAAAAACTGTCTCTACCCTGGGACCGCTGCGTTGGAATTGGAACAGATGGTTGCTCGGTGATGCTGTCTGAACGAAAGGGTGCTGTGACTGAGATGCAAAAAAAAGGTGTCAATGCACTGAAATGTTCTTGGAAGAATCATATTTAAAACTTATCACTGTCCAAGTTTTCTCAAGTGGTACCAGTACGGAATAGCGTAGGTGTAATGAAAGAAGTAATTTCTTTCTTTACTGCATGCCCTAAGCGCAACAAAGTACTTATAGGCCATCTCAAGCATCAATTAACCAAATTATGTGAGACTAGATGGGTGGATCGACATAATGGAACTATCCAGTTTTTTACGGATCTTTCAAAAATTGTGGACTCATTAGAAGAAATTTCCACATGGCACGACAGTTCCACAGCTAGTAAAGCTAAATCTTTAGCAACATCCCTTTGCGATAGCGAATTTCTGGTAGCGATGAATTGCCTGAGCGATGTTCTTGCTTTGTCTCTTCCTCTAAGCAAACAATTGAGGCGCCGGATGCAAGAAGGAGATATAGAATTATTTTGCTGGAGTGGGGAGGCCCCTGAGCTCTTGAAACTAAAGTATTCAATTTTAATTTTTGAAATATACATCCTGAGTGAAAATTTAATTTCGCATCTCTTTCTTTTCATAAAAAAAGTTGTAGCTTTTTTATTTTTTGAATTATTTACGAAAAACTGTTTTTTTCTTTGAACAAAATATTTTGATTTTTTTCACTTCAACTCGCCACAAAATGTCAGTTTTTTGATATTTTGTAATAAAACTTGTCAAAAATATGCATTACCATGTTCTGCGACCGATGACGCAAGCAAAAGTTCAAAATGTTTATTTAAAAAATTGTTAATAATTTTTTTCCAAGACGGTGCATAATTCGTGTACAAATAACTTCTAGCGTTTCGGGAGTCGAGCGAATTTTGAGCAAGCGAAAACTGTCAGCGAGAAAGTTGTTCAGAAAGGTTTAAGGAAGTTTTCTGGAAAGTTTTAGCTCAATTGGAATAGTAGTTAACAAACTGTTGATGTTTTAATTTGCAGGCGCGATGGAATTTACTCCGCGTAGACTACAGCCCGGCCGGTAAACCGCTACCCCAGCGTTAGGTGCAACTATACCTCACAGCCCGTCCAGATTTTGGAATTAAAAACATAGTACATATAGAAATGATTGTTTATTATTAACAATAAGTAGTTTTCAATGAATAAATTGTTATTTTGGTGATAACTAAACTAATTTATTATTACATACCGCATTTCTGCTACATTTTAGAACATTTCTTTCCCACAAACTTTCATGCTTCGTTCGTTTTCTACCATTCGTAGATTTTAAATTATTTTCCATTTTTTAATTGGAAAACTTCACTATATTTAAGTAATAGCACTTCAATAGCTATTAGAATAATTTAATCGAACAACTTTTATCTTTTATATATCACGTAATATTTCTACAATCTGCTCTGCTAATTGAAAGAGACTAAACTAAACTGATATATTTTATTTTTGGTAAAGAAACAACCCACAAGCCTATAAAAGTATATTTACAAATAGAGGTCAGACGGAGGACACGCCGAATACAAAAAAAAATTTGGAGAGATTCCTTATTTTTAAGACTTTTATGAAGTTCATGTTCCTAGAAGTAGCACAATTACAATATTTTTATCAGAGAAGAAGAACTATTTATTATAAACCATGATTTTCCATATTCTTTGTATTCTAATTACAAAATCTCGGCGGGCTGTAAGGCACAGTTGCACCTAACGCTGGGGTAGCGGTTTGCCGTCCAGGCTATAGTATACGCGGAGTAAATTCCATCGCGCCTGCAAATTAAAACATCAACAGTTGGTTAACTACTATTCCAATTGAGCTAAAACTTTCCAGAAAACTTCCTTGAACCTTTCTGAACAACTTTCTCGCTGACAGTTTTCGCTTGCTCAAAATTTGCTCGACTCCCGAAACGCTAGAAGTTCTTTGTGCACGAATTATGCATATTCTTGGACAAAAATTATTAACAATTTTTTAAATAAACATTTTGAACTTTTGCTGACGTCATCGGTCGCAGAACATGACAATTCATATTTCTGATAAGTTTTATTACAAAATATCAAAAACCTCCCATTTTGTGGCGAGTTGAAGTGAAAAAAATCAAAATATTTTGATCAAAGAAAAAAACAGTTTTTCGTAAATAATTCGAAAAATAAAAAAGCTACAACTTTTTTTATGAGGAGAAAAAGATGCAGAATTAAATTTTCACTTAGGATATATATTTCAAAAATTAAAACTAAATACTGTAGTTTCAAGTGCTCAGGGGCCTCCCCACTCCAGCAAAATAATTCTATATCTCCTTCTTGCATCCGGCGCCTCAATTGCAGAAAGTCAACCTCGATTTGAAGAACACTGCTGATCTCGTGGCTGACACTATATCCATTCTCGAAGAGCGTCGTCTGAATGCGAATGACTATTTCCAACACGGCGTATGGATGCGTGTGAACGCACTTGCTACTAATTTAGGTATTGCAATAAAAAAACCTCGCCTCTGCGTCCCTCTACGTGCAAACTACCAAACGGAAACTACAGAAGATTACTATCGGCTGTCCATTTTTATTCCTCTATGTAAACAAATCAACTGGAATCATTCTGCTGCAAAATGAGTATTTGCTATGGAAAAAGAAGTGGACCCGTCACCAATCACCCGTTCCTAGCACGGCTATTGAAGCTTTATCGACCTGCGACAAAGACGTGTACCCATTGATAAGTCAACTTCTTCAGATATTAGCTCCATTGCCCATAAGTAACGTTACTGCAGAAAGAACATTTTCTACGCTCCGCAGGCTAAAGACTTGGCTTCGGTCAGTTATGGGCCAAGATCGTCTGACAGGTCTCGCACTTTTAAATGTGCACAGAGATATCCCAGTGGAAGTAAAAAGGATCATTACGCGATTCGCAAAGGGTGGAAATAGATGCCTAAATTTTGTTGTTTGAAAATAATCATTTTATAGTTTATGCTTGACTTCGAAAATTTTATGAATATTTTATACTTGTCAATTACTGATTATACCATGGCATACAAGACGCAGCTTGTCAATATAAAAATATGGTTCCTATTTAAACATATGTTAATTATATTCATAACATTCATGATTAATATATTTATATAATTTATAATAAAAATTCAAAGCGAAGAAATAACTTCAAAATTATTATTAACCTCCCCCTTGAGAGTGGAGGGGGAAGGGTGATTATTGCCCCCCCCCAAACTCTTTTCTGGATCCGCGCCTGAACAATGAATAATACGAACAATAAAGTAGCCTCGGAATAGACTGAAACTTTGATTGCCCAAGTGCATACACACGGTCAACGTAAAGGTCGAGTTTCAGGCGATGAATGGAGACTGGGTGTGAATGATCTTGATGTAAGAGAACTACGAGAAACCATGCACATAAGAAAACTAGATATTTTATGCGTACCTGAGAAGAAGAAAAAGGGTTGCGAAAGTAGAAACATATAAAATGGGGTTTTGAAAGGCGGTTTTGAAATATGGTCAGGACTAGGTAGTGAATCACATGGTAGTCAAGGCGTCGGTTTAATTATGAATGAATAAGCAAGACTTATGATTTTGTATCTCCCAGATTGTTGTGGGCTAGAATGAAGGTAGGAATCAGAAGATTATTTATCATGGCATGCTACGCCCCAGTTGATAGCGATCCGAGAGAAGTCAAAGACCCCTTCTTGGACACTTTAAATGATACAATAAGTTCTTGCGATCAAGGTGAAAGAATAATTCTGCTAGGAGATATGAACGGATCGGTTGGCGTCCAACGTCAGGGTACAGATACGGAAAGGGTGCTAGGTAAGTTTGAGGATCCAACAAGAAAAAATTATAACGGGGAAAAATTAGTTAGCTTATGCTTAGAAAAGGGCCTATTTATTACCAATACTTGGTTTCGACATAAAATGATCTACACGTACACCTGGTATAAAGGAAATAACCGCAGTATAATTGACTTTGTAATTGCGGATGAAAGACTAAGAGAACTAGTTAAAGATACAAGAGTCATGAGGGGTTCCGAATGCAATACTGATCATTACCTTTTAGTCTCCAAAATAAACTTAGGGCGGGGATGGAGAAGAAAGAGAACGAAAAAAACGAAACAAACGCGAATAAAGATTGAAAATTTACAGAAACCGGAAGTGCGAATAGATTTTCAGAATAAGATAAACGAACGCATAGATCAGGCAACTTGGGTGACACAAATAGATATTAAAAATATAGAGGCCGCATCAGCCTTGTTTGTGGATGTCATTGTTAGGAGTGCGACTGAAGTGTGTGGTACGGCGGTTGTAGGAAGAAAATCTGGTGATCCATCGTGGAATGATGAAATTGAGGCAGCCCAACAAGAAAAGAAAGAAGCGTACGAGAGAACGTTGAACATCACAGGTCTTAGCGATGAGGAGAGAAATAGGCTCAAAAATGATTACAGACAGAAAAATAGGAAAGTTAAACGATTAGTCTAGGAGATTAAAGATAAAATCAGAACAGAAGAAGAGCAGAAAATACAAAACGACTTTGAAGGAAGCAAGAAACTGATATTTAAACAGATGAAGGAAAGTAAAAATACAGAGTTTGTCAGCATGAGAAACAGCAAAGGTGAAATGCTATATGATACATACAGGATAGTAGATGCTTTAAAAGACTCTTTCAAAGAATTATTAGGAGGTGAAGATATAGGGCAACAGAACTGCGAAATAGTACATAATGTATTAGAAACCCCAATTGAAAAAGTCTGTGTTACTGAGGCTAGAGATATAATTAAGAACTTAAAAAAACGGTAAGTTTGCTTGGTGTAGACAGTATTAGCGCTGAAATGCTTGAATACGGTGGCAAGTACATACCTCACAGGTTATGCGAATTGATAAATTCATGTATCGAGATGGGAGAAGTCCCAGACGATTGGAGAAAAGCGATTATCGTACCAATATACAAAAGAAAGGGAAATAAAAACAACTGCAGTAATTACACAGGTATCAGCTTACTAAGTACCGTAAGTAAAATATATTCAAAAATACTTATTCGTAGGGTAATGAAAATTACAGAAGAAAAGATATGGGAACTCCAAAGTGGATTTATGGCAGGAAGATCATGTACAGATCAGATATTTAGCTTAAGACAGATCACAGAAAAAAGCTTGAGAGTAGGAAAGAAAGTTTTCTGTGCATTTGTTGACCTAGAAAAAGCATTTTACAAGGTAAATAGAAGTAAACTTTGGGAAGTCCTTAAAGAGTACGGAGTCAATGGATGGCTCCTACAAGCAATAAAAACAATACAGTGCAACCTCCGAATAAGACCGTGCTGGGGCTTGCAGGGGAATATAATTCCGAGAAATGAGTTACCCCCACCCGCGGTCCGAAGTTGCCACGAAAAATTCTCGGCTCAACCTCCGAATAGGACCGCTTGCACTCGATGAATTTCACGTGCAAAGTGTGGCAATCTAACATAGATTGCATAGTTCTAATCCAGTTTTTTAATGTTGAATTCGTGTAATACCAAAAAAATATAACCTCACATAATGTTCGTTTGTAATCTCTTTCGATTATTTTTTCAAATGTTTTTAATTCTTTGTAGATTAAAGATAACAGATATGTTACTTTGTGTTACCTATTTTGAGACAATTAAACATCTTTATTATTATATGTATATAAAAAATGCATAAATATCAATAAGTATTAACAATAGATTAATGAGATTACAATCAATTGAAATTTTCATCACCATACTATTATTCAAAGCATAAATTAAGATCAAAACGCAATTTACACGCGCGGTCTTATTCGGAGGTTCGCTCCCGATTCTATGATTCGCGAAGTAGTGGGGGCAACTTTCGAACGAAGATTAGGAGAAGCGGTCTTATTCGGAGAGGGCTTATTCAGAGGTTGCTCTGTACATACATGTACTAAAGCGAGTCTAAGGGTAAATGGGAAACTTAGTGACTGGTTCGATATTATGCGAGGCGTGAAACAAGGATGCGTTATGTCCTCGTGGCTATTTATCATATTCATGGATAAGTGTCTAAGAACTGCCCTCTTCGACGAAGAAGGTGTAGATCTCGAAACAGTCAAGGTACGTGGGTTAGCTTTCGCAGATGACAAGATTGTTATGGCAGAATCAATCGAGCACTTGCGAAGAATGTTGAATAAACTTAATACAAGCATGAAGAACATGGACCTCAAAATTAACGTAAATAAAACAAAAATCATGGTGTTTGAGGGAAAAAGTGAGAAAACAATATGCAACATTGTCCTAAATGATGAGAGATTAGAACAAGTTGACAAGTACGTATATCTAGGTAGTCTATTCACTAGCGACGGAAAAATAGATGGGGAGTTAGATAGGCGCATAAATAAGGGTAAGCAGGTTATCGGTACACGGAGAAAAATGGAAGGTCATTTTAGCGATGCAGATGTGCAGACAGACTATATTGCAGGGTCAACTATAGGACAGCCCTTGAAGATGGCTAAAGCGATTATCCCTAGAAGGTTAAAACAAGAGGTTCAAATCGATCATCTCATAGTGTCGACTTGGCCATCTAGGACGTTCAACTCAAGCGTAATAGAAAGTCGAACCGATCATGAGAGATGGCGGAACTGATCATTGTAAAGAGTCGAATCGCTCATCATAGAAGGTCGATTTGGTCATATCAGATAGTCGACTTGATCTCCTCGTACAGTCGACCTGGCCATTTTAAGGGGTCGATTTGATTATCCTACATTATCTATATTCGTTGTCCTTTTCCTACTTATTCCAGTCTCTCTCTTATAAGAGACTAGAAATTATAAAATTAAGTGGAACCTATAAAACCTGAAAATTTATATTAAATACATGAATTCTGAAATCATTTTTTATTCTTTGTGGAGAGTGAGGTGTATGAGACATAATTTGATATGCAAAAACAGTGCACATTCACAATACACTCATCCTTCGAACGAGGGCCTTTCGAACGAGGGCCGTTTTCACGCTCGGCTGATTCTGCGTCCCCCCCGTGCGTCCCTTGACAGCCTAAACTGAAGTGCCGGCGCTCGAAGTGACCTCGAAGTCAGTGCCGTACTGCGTATGCAGTAGATTATGGAAATATGTACTAAGCTGCCGCGTTTAGAGTCTACATATATACGGTCCTGAGTGGTGACGTAATAGTGCTCGCTCGTCGCATTTTAATTGCTTTCGAAGGTAGGCCGTCTACCCCGGAGAGTGGCCCTCGTTCGAAGGATGAGTGTATATTTTTTGGAGCACGAAAGGCTAAGGACACGGCACGGTGTCACACTGAATTGTAAGATTTCAAACATTGGAGTGAATTCAGAAACCGATATAGTTACTTTCTGCATGCTGAATTTTTTTGCACTTTTTCAGTTTGAAACCACAGGGTGACAAACAATTGAAAGCTGAACGTCCAGTTACGCCTTATCCTAAATCCCTTGGAAGCATCAAATTTCACTTTGAAAATTCAAAAGAATAAACTTAATTCACTTTAAATCATATTCTCTCTTATGCACTTCACTCTCCACGCATATTCGAAATATCAAAAAGCAGTTTAAATTTGTTAAAAATATGTTCAAGTTCAATAAACAGCAAATGTGACGCTGAACGGCTGAATGACATTCACTCACTCCGAAATTGCTCTGAACCATGGTGCTCCCAACTCTCGTATCCATTCACACTGCATCCATCGCGTCGACAACTGGATTGGTTGAGGTTGGCGCGCTTATTTTAAATGATTAAATGTGAAAAGCAATTTTAAACAGCAAGTAATAAGAGTAAAGTTATTAAAAATTATACTTTGCTCACAAGAAGGACTTGTAAAGTAAAATTTAAATTATTTATTAGATTTTTTCCCTAACAATAAATGATAGATTTGAATTTTTAAAGAAAGGAATATATTTTTAACCTTAAATATGAATTTACAATAATTCCTAATATTCTTATGCACTTTACATTCATTATTTGTTGTGAAAATTTGACTTACACATTTATTCATTTTAAATAAACACGCCAACGGTAACTAATCAGGTTGGCCCTCCGCGATGGGTCATTTGCTCTTCCGTGGATGGTCGAAATGAGTGAAAACAAGATGATCGTATTGATCATGCCGAAAGGATACTTCGATTATCCCTGACAGTGAGTCTTACCTTCTTACAACACTCAGACTGGCCATAAAATAAGAGTCTCTCTGACTATGTCGAAAAAATTCTGAAAGGCTCTTTAGACCATCTAGATGAATGGACTGGCTCTCTAAATTTGGATCCTCTAAATTTGACCATCCATTTTTCTCCGTGTAGAGCAGGGTCCATCCTAACAAATAAAAACATATCAAAAAAAGCTAAAATGGCCATACATAATTCTATATTCGTACCGACTACTATACGGTAGCGAGACATGGACCTGTCAAGAAAAGGACAGGAGTAAAATTAACGCGATCGGCATGAAACCTCTGCGCATAATATGCGGGAAAACACTGATGGACAAAGTTCGAAACGAGACAATCCTCAAAGAATGTGGTACAGGAGAGACACTAGTTGACATATGGGAAGGAAATCAGTTAAGATGGTTCGGACATCTTGAAAGAATGAAAGATGAACGACTGACCAAACAAGTGTATAAAGGTAAAGTAAATGGCAGAATGCCCAGAGGTAGACCGCCGAAAGAGTGGTTAGAATCTGTAAAGGAGACATTAATCCGAAGAGACATAAGAAGCCATGGAAACACAAGAGCTTGCATAAAAAATGCATGGACGTGAAGGAAGCTAGAGTAGTATGCCAGGACAGAAAAGTGTGGCGACAAATATTTTGTAAACAGAGTGAAAATAGAATGAATGACGCCTGAAACAAAGACCTTGGATACTAATGGGCCCAAGTGGGGAACCACACATAACAATTTTGTGAGGCTCTTCACTTGGGGTGATCGCTAGAGAGATTGATTAGCAACCTGGGTCGGAGCAGTGTTGCGGAATAAACGTGTCATTTAAATAAATAACACGAGAATTCCAGATACCCCATATACACACTGCTATTTTTCAACCGAGCAAGTCACGCCTACCCCGAAATTGAAATGGCTTAATGGTATAATAATAATAATTATTATTATATATTATTATTTTGCATTTAATTGTTTATAAGGCCGTAATTAACAAATTGTTTAAATTAAAAGAAAATCTATAAGAGACCAAGTTTTTGTTTTATATCTAATTTTAAAAACAAGTTTAAAAACGAAAGCTATATCCAATATCTATATTCGTTTATAAAAATTGTTATTAACAAAAAAACTATTGAAATTTTTGCAAAGTAACAAAAGTATTATATACATTTTTTAAACACGCCAGCATCAAAAGTATAAAGTACTATATAGTCGAGAACGCTGCCAGTGCAGTCCTAAGTCTGGAAAAAGTGCGAATGGAAAATTGGGGAAATAAGAGGTGAAGGAAAATGAGTGAAGCGACGAGTGGAGAGGGAAAGAAGGAACGGAAGGCGAGGACCGGCAGCGGAACCGTACGAAGGCAGCTGGGGCGGAAGTTAATGACGGAAGAGTTTCTCGTGAGACAATAAATTAGTGGCTCAGATTCTGAGCAAATTAATTAACTTAACTGAACTGTTGCAGTACAGAACTAGATAACCAACATTTTTCCGAAAATGGGCTTTTTGCATAAAAAATTCTTTAAAAATCTAATACATATTTTGGTAAAAGGATTTGTTCAAAATCTCATTTTTATTATAGTAAAATAAAAATATTGCTGATTCAAACCCAGATAGCTAACTCTGTACTTGTCTCCCATCTTCTTTTTTTAATTTCCTAACCTCTTACCTTTTTTAAACCTTTTTCTGACAATGTTTCTCTTCCTAAAAGTTTTTCAGTACAATAAAATAATAAAGCGTTTCTTTTTTTCAAGGAAAAAGCTCTTAAATAAAACTATTTGCCACTTTTTCCAACACTAAAGTATCAATCAAATTCCGAATTAAAATCTGAAATCTCCATTTTCTACAAAAAGCCACTTTTATAAGGTTTTCTTAGGTGTACTTCCGAAAACCGCGTACCTCCGATTAATTTGAAACTCTGTATACCTATGTACTTTCACGCGCCGGTCACGAATATGGTAGTGAAAATAGGCGCAACTGCGATTTTCATGGTGAAACCCATGAAAAACCCATGTAAATCATCGTTTTTTGGAATTATCTCAGTAAATAGTAAAAAATTTTGAAAAAGCTTCAAACAAAAGTTGTAGTTTTTCTGAGAAACCAATATTTTTCGAGGAAAGTAGGAAAATGTTGGTACAAAGTGTAGAATTGCTTGGAATAGAACTTGTAGCATTCCTATGAATGGTCACCGAATGAATGTAGGTCACATCCCAAAACCTTTCCAACGTCTCGTTTGGGGGGGGGGGGGCAACCCTGTGAGTGGTCACAGAAATAAATTAGGTCACATCTCTACCCCTTTCCAACCTGTCGTGGGAGAAGGGCACCCCTGTTACTGGTCACAGAACTAATGTAGGTCACATTTATCCTCCTCTCTAACATCTCGTGGGGGGAAGACGCCCCTGTGACTGATCCCAGAAATAATGTAGGTCACATACCTTCCCCTTTTTCAACGTCTCGTGGTGGGCGAGAAGTCACCCCTGTGATTAGTCGCAGAAATAATGTAGGTCACATCCTTACCCCTTTCCAACGTCTCGTGGGGGGAAGACACCCTTATGACTAGCCATAAAAATAAATTAGGTCACATACCTTCCCCTTTCCAACGTCTTGAGGGGGGCAGGAAGGGACGCCTGTGACTGTTCACAGAAATAATGTAGGTCACATCCTTACCCCTTTCTAATTTCTCGTGGGGGGTGGGAAGACACCCCTGTAAATGGCCACAAACAAAATTTTGGTCACATTATTACCCCTTTCCAACTTCTTGTGTGGGGGGGGGCACTCCTGTGACTGTTCACAGAAATTATGTAGGTCCCATCCTTACCCCTTTCCAACTTCTCGTGGGGGGCGGGAAGACACCCCTGTAAATGACCACATAAATAATTTTGGTCACATTATTACCCCTTTACAACTTCTCCTGGTGGGAGGGGCACCCCTGTGACTGTTCGCAGAAATAATGTAGGTCATATCCTCACCCATTCCCAACTTCTTGTGGAGGGCGGGAAGGCACTCTTTTAAATGGCCACAGAAATAACTTCGGTCACATTATAACCCCTTTCCAGCTTTCGCTTCTCCTAACCATTCTGCGAGCGCGTATTTAGCCTTCCAGGAATTTTTCATATAATTTAAGTCCATTTTCTCAAAAAATATTAGTCGGAGAGTGAAAATGTTTTCCATATAAAATATGTGCTTTTAAAAGATCTACAACTTTTATTTGAAGTATTTTTGTAAATTCTTATTATTTTTTACTGAGATAAAAGCAAAAAGCCATGGTTTTCATGGGTTCTTTATGGGTTTCGCCATGAAAATGGAATTTGCGCCTATTTTCACTGTCATTTTCGTGATAAGCGCATCAAAATACATAAGTATACGGAGTCTAAAATTACTCGGAGGTATGCGCTTTTCGGAAGTATATCCACATATACCTTTCTTCTCTTTATGCATCTTTCAGCGAAAACTCGTATGTTACAATGCGATACCGTCACACTAAATCTTTATTTTCCTGGAACACAATAATTTTTTTGAATGAAAACTTTTTTATTCTAATTCAGCTTCCCCAAATCTCGGGAGCAAGTTTTTATTATTTTTATAAATTGAAAGATAGATTTTTAGTCGCTATCTAAAGACGATTTTCAAAACGCATGAAATTTGAACGTCCAAATTCTTGAATGATTTACTCGGAATGGTTATCTTTTTCTGATCAAAGCACTTTTTATCGTTAATCGCAACTGAGCCTGTTCCAGTTTTAGGTTCCTGTCACTTTGAGATTGTAAACTTCCACATTCAGTTTTCGAAACTGGATTTTTTTTTAAATCAGACATTTTTGGTCTTAATTTGAAAAACACTTCAGCTCGGGAGTAAAGTTTTGTTTTTTGTTCAAATGGTGAATTCTTACAGAATTTTTATTTCGCTCTCCCGAAAAATTCCGAATTTGTTGGTTATCTAGTTCTGTACTGCAACCCTTCAACTATAAGATTCAAATTCTCTTGGTAGTCTTGGTACGAAATTGAGTTTTATCAAATGAAAATTGACGAAGTTATTTCATTTGTTATGAAAATAAAACTGAACACCTGTTTGAAGTTCTCTCTCGAAAAGTCACATTTGAATCGATATCGATGCTATAAATTCCTTATAATATAATTTCCAATTAATATTATCTGATTTTTGCCGATAGCAAAGATGCTATAATTCATTTCTCACGATTCTCTTTCGTGAAAAATTCCGTATTTCTCCTGTTTTGAGAGCTAGTATTTCGGGCAGTGAATTCTGTCAAAATATCATGTTTCTATGTTTTGTGTTTTTTTAGGCGTTTATCAAATGAAATCGAAAAAAAAAATTTACTTAAAAAAAGGGGGGTTCTTATTTATGACGTCACCCCCATCTGTGACGAAGAAGAAGAGGGAATGAAAAAGTGTTCAAAATAGCGTGACGTAGTTTTTGAATGGCCCCTATGACTGTTATCTTTGTTTTGACAACAAATATTCGTTTCTCTACAGAAAGTCATAGACATTTCTCAGGGAATATCTAATTATTTATTATTCTCTTCCAACTCAGGTTTATTATTATAAATTGATTTTATTATTGTTTTGATTAAAAATTGATGATTTTATTGTTAGATTTAAAAAAATCGTATTTATATTATTTTGAATATATTTTTTATTTAAGACATCCCCTGACGATTCACTCGATGATAAGGATATCTCGATTCTTGAAGCAGATTTAACGATAAGACAAAGTGACTATTTTCTTGAGTATCATATTTGTATCAGCGGATATTTTAATTTTTGTGCTATTTTAGTACCTTCTTGGAATTCTATCAATAAATTAATAGAAAATTACCAAATATTTGTTCTTTGATCAAATGTTTACATCAGCAAATAGTTGCGGGTCTCAGTCAATTCTAATCAATTTTGCTAAATTTTTCCGGGTTATTTCAAATGTTAAAATCTTGATTAATTTGAAGTTTAATGAATTTATCCTCTTAGTGTCAGATGACGTGTGACTTGTGAGAAGGTGTACGAATCATAAAAACAAAATTAAACCATTAATTTCACGCCTTTTTAATTGCAGTCATGTAAGATATGATCGATTTATTATCACGCGTCATTTGTTTAATTGGCCGCAATGAATCTTGACTGACAATGAGAACACGAGAACATTTAGCACATGATTCCTATACAAAAATAAGGAATAACAATATTTTAATAACTGAATAATTAATTGACACTTTACTGACAATTTCCCTAATTGCTATTTTTATAATATAAATAAATATAATTTCATAATAATTTCCCTAATTTTAATTATTATTCTAACAATATCTGGAGGTTTTTTCCAGTTGAGAGTGTAATCACTAAGTAATTAGAATTTGGTGTGATTTACGCCTCTGTCATGAATTCCAAAAATTCGACCCCCTCATGAGAAGTTTATCAATTTATGATGACATGTATGATATGAGATTATGACTGATTTCGAAAGTCGAGGAAAACAAATACACGTCGTCACATTCTAATAATTCTGTTTGTACAAATTTATGCAATTTTAATTCACGAGAATTTGGCGTGCAAGATTATTGCGAATTTATTATGTGTATAGTGTTCGATAATCAATAATATAATATAAAATCATATCTTAAAAAGGAAAAAAAGTTTAATTAAATTCTAATTTTTTGAAATGTTGATCTAATTATATACATTTGTTTGGATTTGGAAAATTGAATGCTTATTTCAAATTTAAAAAAAAACTCCAACATACCTTTTCTCGTTTCGTTTAAAAAAACTTAGCTTTACTTTCCCCCAAAAAAATTACAACTTTTAATAATGATAATTTTGCGTTCTTTGACTACTTTGAAGTGGCCTAAGCATTATTTTAAAAAATTATTTGCATTCAACAAAATATTTGTGTGCTTCTTCCATTTGAACAGAACTAATATCATGAAAAATTCTTCCAAAATTTTTTAATAAGATTTCCATTAAGGTAGTTGTCGTGCCAAAATCAAAATAATATTACCGACGATGTAATTTCGAATAAAAGAAACATTATTTTGAATACTATTATTATTCTACTATATTAATAAAAAAATAAATACTAAAAAGGTATTATTACTATTCGTCCGTTAGGGGCTGTTCAAAAAATACGTAACGCCTTTAGGAGGGGGGGGGGGATAGCAGGAAAAAGCGTTACGCATTTTTTGAACGGCCCCTTACCAATTTTGAAAGTTAATTTTCTTGTGTCTGAAATCGTTAAAACCATTTCTTTCATGTGAAAATTTAACAAAAATCTTGATTTGAAGATTAGTTGCTTCTTTAAAAATTGACACAGTAATGCTATAGAGAATACTTTTTTGAAAAAATAAGTCATAGTTTAATAAACTTCAACCATTTTTTTTAATTATTCTAAAACGACAGTAAGACAAAATTCAATTTGAAAAAATATTGTTAAAATAATTACTCTTCGTAATTTTTAAACTTGTTTTATAAAAAATGTTTTTTCTTTCATCAGATATGACTGATAATATAATTTCAGTTTTTAAAAGTATAGATGCGATGGTTAAAAGTGATATCCGACAAATTTGAAAAAACTACGATTTCAGAATAGAACAGATTTCAAAAAGTAATTTGTTTCACCCCGCCCTGATGATAAGCGGATAGGCGTACATAAAGATAGCTAAAAAGTATTTTGTATTATGTGAATGACTCCTAATTTTAATGATTTATTTTATTAATTATTATTATTAATAATTTTGTTTTCATAAGACAAAGTATTATTTTATTTAGTAAAAGACCGGAAATTGCTCAAACATAGTATGGTAGTTATTAAATAACGATTTATCAATTTCCCCTTGAGCAAATTCTGGTAAACATTAAGATTGGTAATAAAGAGTAATTATTCTTTTTTCTCGTTCATAAATGAAATATCTTGTCACGTCCTTCCCCGACTTTTATCTTCGTTTTTTTTTTTTTTTTTTTTTTTTTCGTCAGCGATATTAGTCACTCGTTTTAAGATTGCTCTTCACAAAATCATATTTAGCAAACCTTCTCTCAAAAATTGTTATGTCACGAAAATCTCGAAAGCATTATTGTCGTTTTTCTTTAATTTCGAGTGGGTACTTTAAAAAACGAAAATGAAAGAATTTTGCCAAATTCACTCACGTATTTAAGAATTTCAGTTACAGTTGAAGGGCAGTGACAAAGAAAGTAACATTTGTTTACATAATAAAACTGATAACATTTCAGATTTACTAATGAAATATTTTATTATTTAACCAAAGCCAGGCGCGTATTCATCAGAATAAAAATTTTTATTTTACATGAACAAAAGTAACTTTATTGTCAAATATCAATCAAAAGTTGTATTTTTGCAACAGGTGATGAATTACCATTTTTCAATACTTTCATTCAATTATTCAAATTGGAATCATTATTTTTAAAAACCAAAATTTACTCAAAAAGATCAATCTTGAACCAAAAATAATTAATTTTCAACAACAAAAATCTGCCCGCTTCGCGGGCACATTCTCATTGCGCGCTTTGCGCGCGGCTCGCTTCGCTCGCAAGTTTGAGCGCGCCTAGGGCGCGCGACTGTTGGATCTCGCGCTTTACGCTCGGCTCCTCTAGATTTTTGAACTTCGTGTTCGACTTCGATGAAAAGAAAAAGTTTGTTTGCAAATATTATAAAATTATCAAAACCTCTACATATTAAGTGATTGTTAAATTTGTTTTTATTTTAGACTGAAAAGGAACTTCATTTACTCAAGGTTCTATCGACCTTAAGGAACACATTCTCATCCAGACACTCGCGCTTCGCGCTCGATATTTGATTTGAAAATCATTTGAACCGTATGATAGAAACAAAAAAGTTTGAGCGCACTTACGGCGTGCGATTTGGTAAATACACTGAGCGCGCACTTTGTGCTTCGTGTTATATGTTCTTCATATACAAATATACTAAATTTGTATTTGATTTCAAATGAAAAGTAATGATATAATTCAGGCGACAAATTTTATTAGTTAACATTTTATTTTAGCTTGTGCCGTTTATCAAAAAAGTTAATTTTTTCATTTTGAATATATTCTTACCACAAAAATTGATTACGGGTGTGTAAGTCTTTTTTGAATGCACAATTTTTGTTCATTTATATGTTTTCGTACCTTGCATTGTTTTTTCAAAAATTTGATTTTTTTTACTGTCAATGTTATTTTCACGAATAAAACAAAAACCACGCATCCTATCGAAACATGAGTCACAATAAATTTGTACCTCTTCCTTGGATGAACAAATTTTGTTTCGGTCATTTTTTCGTAGCTAGTAATATTCGTCTGAAAATTTGATTTTTCTATTTTCAATGCTGTTTTTTACGAATAAAACAAAAACTACGCGTCATATCAACAAGTGAATGATAAGAAATTTGTAGATCTTTTTTAGGTGCACAATTTTGGTGAGATGATATTTTCTGGTATCTTGCATAGTTTGACAGCAAAATGGCTTTTTTGATTTTTCATTAATTTTTTGTGCGATCAAAATTTGAATTTTTTATTTTTCAAAAAATTCAAAAAGTTGTTATGAAAATATTATAGGGTGTTCAGGAATCAACGTTTTTCTCCTCTTGACTTTTTTTCATATCGTGCGTTTTTCGGCTTAAAATGTTCATTTTCGTTTGTTTTTTGGAATTTTGAAAATGCTATAACTCCAGTAATTTTTTTTTTATCACAAAAAGTCATGAGAATATTTTGTTCGTCATTTTGCGTACTACTAATAACCGAACATAGAATTTTCAAATCTTCAAAAAAAGTGGTCTCAAAAATTTTCAAAATGTGCTCACTTTTTGGATTTTCATCCAAAATAGCTGGTTAACGAACTCGTTCTCTATTTTTCAGCCATAAAAAAGTGTGCCAAAGCTCAATCAAATCTGATCATTTTTTCGAAAGTTATCGTGGCTACAGACAGACAGACAGACAGACTACAGACTACAGACAGACAGACACCTTCGTAAAAATCGTTTTTTCTGACTCAGGAGGTCTCAAAACGTGGAGATTTGATGAAAACCGACTATGTCAAATTTTACATAAAACCAATACCTTCTCATTAGAATGAGAATGTAAAAAAGGAATTTTCAACAAAATATTTAAATATACAAACAAAGAAATTAATTCGTAAATAAAATAATAAATCTTCAACAACAAAAAAATGAACATTAAACTCACTAGTTAAATTTTGAACCCAAAAGATGAATTATCTATAAAAAAGAGGACAGATCTTCAACAAAATAGATGAATTTTCAACAGAATAGTTAAATTTTTAACCGAAAAGATGAATTTTCAACCAAGAATTTTATGATATGTCTATCCAAAAAGATAAACTTTTGACCAAAAATTGAATGGTTAAATTTTCAGTTAAAAACAATTATTTTGTCAATAAAAAAAACTAATTTTCAATCAAAGGATTGAATTTTCAACCAAAAAGATTAATTTTCTACCAAAAAAGATACATTTTTAACAAAATACATGAATTTTCAACCAAATTTTGCATTTTCAAAAGATTTTTCAAACTAAGTCAAATTTTCAACCTGATAATTAAATTTTCAAGCAAAGAAATGAATTTTCAACCAAAAAGGTGAATTAGTCACCAGGAAGAATAATATTCTACAACAAAGGACAAAGTTTTAACAAAATACATAAATTTTCAACCAAATAGCTGAATTTTCATCTGAATAAGAGAAATTTTAGTCCAAACATGGAATAGATAAATTTTCAGTGAAAAAATTCATTTTCAACATAAAAAACGAATTTTCAATAAAATAGTTAAATTTTTAAACAAAGAAATTAATTTTTAACTAAAATAATGAATCTTCAACCAAAAAATGGATTTTCAACCCAATAGTTAAATTTTCAGCCCAAAAGATGAATTTTGTACCAAAAAACACAAATTTTCAAACAAAATAGATGAATATTTAACAAAATAATTAAATTTTCAACCAAACAGATGCATTTTCAACCAGGAAGATTATTTTCTATCAAAAAAGATAAATTTTCGACAAAAAATGGAAAAGTGGAATTTTCAGTCAAAAAATTAATTTTCAAACAAAAGAATGGCAATCAAAGAAATGAATTTCCAACCTAGAAGAGTATTTTTCTACCAAAAAAGATTAATTTTTAACAAAATACATGAATTTTTAACCGAATTTAGAATGTTAAAAGGAATTTTCAACATTTTCCATCAAAGAAATAAATTTTCAACCAATAAGGTAATGTTAAACCAAACATGAAATAGTTCAATTTTCAGTTAGAAAAATTAATTTACAACAACAAAACATTTTCAACAAAATAATTAAATTTTGAACAATAAAAAGAGTTTTCAACTAAAATGATGAATCATTAACAAAAGAAATTAATTTCTAACAAAGCAGTTCCACTTTCAACTAAGCAGTTGATCTTTGAATCAAAAAAGGTTTTTCCTTTCAAGTGTCAACTTTTGAAGAGAAATTTTTCATATCATAGGATCAAGGTATAAAGAGAAGCTCAAATTTTTAATAGAACTAGCAAAGGTTAATCGTTTGTGGTAAGTTTTGATTTTCAAAACTATTATTTAAATGTAAATAATGCAATGAAAATATAGACAAGTGGTTATTTTTCATTAATTGTAAAAATACCATTTTGACTGGTAATTAAGAACAAAGTTACTTAATTGTGCTCGTCTCAAGTATAAATTGTAATACTGTTGTATGCGTCTGTCTTGATTGAATAAATAAACGTTACACTATAGATCTTGAATTTTTCTCAGTTTTGTCATGAACATAAATGTCACATTTTTTTTACTCTTGAACTTTGGAAGTTATATTAGATATAAAAATAATTAAATACATTTATGTGACAAATATGTCCAGAAAATGCGGTAAATGGAGCCTTATAGAAAATGTAAATCAAATTGCAATAGTCAAATTTAATTCTATACTTTGATGAATAGTTCATCTGGAAATACCTTGAAAATGTATTTTTTATGTTTTTAAAATGTAAAACAAAATAAAAGTACGGTGTCGGGTGATTCCACACGCGACGAGACATATTTTGTAAATAAGAAAAATTATGGGTTAATTTTAAAGAATTGTCAGTAAATAAAAAAAATTGTGTCATTCATACTGAATTTACTGCAATTTTCTCGCTATAATAAAGAAACTTTGGTAAATCATATACAACGTTTTCAAATCATGTAAGATTCTCTGTAAGATCTATAATAACAAATTTTGGAAAATGAATACAGATTTTTTCTGAAATTCAGGTAACAATTTTAAGTGAGAGTGCCTAAAAGGTTTCAAAATTCGGATAATACACCTTTTGAATCATTCAATTTGAAGCGCTCTAAATTCCTTAAATTTCCAATAAAAATATTGCATTTTAAACAAAATAGATGATTTTCTAACAAAATATTTGAATTTTCAACCAAAAATATGAATTTTGTACAGAAGAGTCAAATTTTCAACCAAGAAAGATCTTTCAGTCACATTTTTCAACTAAACAGTTGTATTTTTAGCCAAAAAAAGATGAAATTTTGTTCACCGGAAGGAATTAATTTTTAAACTAAAAAGAACACTTTTGAACAAAAGAGTTGAATTTTCAAGCCGAAAGGATGAATTATCAAGAAAAAAGTTACCTTTCAACCAAACTTTCTACCAAAATAGTTAAATGTTTAACAAAATACGTGAATTTTCAACCAAATAGCCGAATTTTCCACCATTTTCAAACTAAAAAGACGATATTTCAACAAAAGAGCTAAATTGCCAACGACAAAGTTAATTTTCAACCAAATATTTGAATTCTTTACAAAAAAAAATTTGAAACAAAATTGTTAAATTTGCAAACAGATGAATTTTCAACTAAAATTATGAATCTTCAACCAAACAACTGAATTTTCAATTAAAATTATGACTCTTCAACCAAACAACTGAATTTTCAACGAAGTAGTTCAAATTTTCAACCAAGTAGTTTTTTCAACTAGAAAAGACGATTTTTCAAAAATACAGCTGATCCCTCGACAGAAATTGTTAAATTTTCAACAACAAAAAAAGAGACGGGTTTTTCACGGAAAAGTTGCATTTTTAAAACCAAAAATATGAATTTCCAACAAAATACATGAATTTTCAACCAAACAACTGACTTTCCAACAAAGCAGTTCAATTTTCAACCAAGTAGTTAAATT
>CAKNYM010044542.1:52916-71588 GCA_932195095.1 Andricus curvator | reverse complement strand
ATTCTTATTACCTGCGTTTGGTTTTGGAGACTGGAAGCTAACTGTTTGTTTTCTAAGTAAAGTTTGTCTAATTCATGATCAACATACGTCAAATCAGATTCTGTCAAAGTCCCGAACAGTGTCTTAGATATGCTACCTATTGCATTAATCAATCCTCTTTTTCTATTATGTGTTCCACCTAACAGCTTATATAAAAGGCTACGCTGAATACCTAGTCGCTTCATCCTACCGCTGATGATACTCAACTCAAATTGTTCAGTGCAATTTAAACACATGTTAATTGTTGATTCATAGTGTCCCATCAGGTTATTAAGCCTAGTATTAACATTGTCTACGTCGACCGATACATATAAGTGCCAATTTTCGTGGTATAACCTAGCGTCGCCTGAATCTTCCGCAAAAATAGTGACATTATGGAGTGGAGTCACTACGAGACAGGAAATGGAGGAGATGAGTGAAAGGATGACCCAGGCAGTCCGCATTCTGAAAACATGAGTTTATTGATAGTATGGTTTCAGACGATTTGCATGAATTATGAGGTATTTTTTTTCAAAAAGAATTTCGTAATTAGTTTGGCTGGAACGCCGTACTACTGTTGCTGGACCCAACCATTCTGAGTCTAACTTGTTTCTTTTAGTTTCGTTATGGACAAGTACAAGATCTCCGGCACCGAAAATAGGATTAAAAATTACAATATTCGAATCCTGTAATTTCTTTAATCTCTCCTGTGTCCTCTGGATTGATTCTTTTCCTTTTGCTAGATAGGCTTCATGCCGCTTCTTCCACATATCCAAGAGTTCTTGATGGTTTAAAGAACTGGTGGTGGCAAGAATCGAAGGCAAGTTTGCTATTCTTCCGAAGGTCATCTCGAAAGGTGTTAACCCAGTGCTTTCATGAACTGCTACATTATAAGCCAAACAAGTAAGGTTGAGGTTCAAGTCCCATTCAGTTTGATTATCGGCGATAAAGGTTTTTAACAAATCCTTTACCGTTGCATGGGTTCTCTCTAATGCTCCATTCGCCTGAGGGTGAAAGGTTGCAGTTTTTATGTGTCTAATTCTAAATAGATTTTCAAATTTTTGGACCAATTCTGATACGAAGTTTGCTCCTTGATCAGTCAGAATCTGTTTCGGAGAAGAAAATATGTATATGTAGTGATCCATCAGTTGTGTTATGATTGACTCACTGCTAGTTTCTTTGAGCGGTATTAGAACGAGATACTTTGTTAATACATCTTGGATAGAGAGTATATACTCGTGTCCAGATTGTGTTATAGGCAGTGGTCCAAAAATGTCCATTGCAATTTTATCGTTAGGTGCCACTGGCACATCGGGAATTGCTGCTTCGATTTTCGGCCTAATACGTGTCAATTTCTCTCTTTGACAGATGTCACATTTCTTAATCAAGTCGATGACTTCATTCTCCATATTATCCCAAGAGATAATTTCCCTGAGTCGCTTTATGGTTTTGTTTTCTCCAAAGTGACCTGATCCGATGTTTTCATGTGCTTCAGACAGAAGGTTTTGTTTGTCTTCTCTCGTTAACTCTTTGTTTGGTCGATCACATACAAAGAATGCATGTTCTGGGAATTTTTTATGAAGAAGAAAGTTGAGCATGTAGTGCAACCGCACTTTTTCAGTGTTTATTATTAGAGGGTTCTCCATGTGAAATTTGAAGATTTTCCAGTTCTTGCGGTTTGTGAAATCCTTGATTTTCTTATAAAGCAGTTTAATCCAGTCTTCTTCTTGATAATCAGGGAGATGGATTCGTAAAAGGGAAAACAGATTCTGTTTGCTCACTTTTATCCAGTTTTTTCCGTTAGCGACAGGTTTTGTCTTAACTTTATTAGGGAATCGATTTCTTTTCCATGCCCTATATTCTTCAACTACTTCTTTTTCGTCCTTGGGTTCAGCGGATCTAAGCTGCATGGGTTCCACTTCAGCATTTTCGCTGTCCGTTTCAGAAGGTTCGTATTCGGTGCTCATGTCCGGAACTTCTATTGCATTTCCTTCTTCACCGTCTCCTTCACGTGTTGGATACATACGCGACAATGCATCGGCGGCTGTATTTTCTTTCCCTTTTATATATTCGACTACATATTGGTAACCTTCAAGGCGAAGTCTCCATCTGAGTAGTTTAGACGCTGGATCTTTAATATTAAAGAGCCATTTCAGGGCCTGATGATCTGTTTGGATTATGAACTTTCTTACTAACAGGTATTGCCTTAATCGTTTGACTGCCCAGACTATAGCAAGCAGTTCCTTTTGTGTTGTGTCGTAATTCATTTCAGGTTTATTGAGTGTCCTAGAAATGTAACAGCAGGGATGACCTTCTTGAGAAAGGATGGCCTCGAGACCTACATTTGAAGCATCTGTTGTTAAAACAAATTGCTTTTTGTAATCAGGGTATCTCAACACTGGCGATGAGCATAAGCAGTTCTTTAGATCTCCGAAGGCTCTCTCGCAAGCTGATGTCCATTGAAAAGGGTGATTTTCTTTGGTAAGGTCAATGAGTGGCTTAGCCCTCGTGGAAAAGTTCTTAATAAATTTTCGATAATACCCGGCGAGTCCCAGAAACGATTTCACCTGTTTTGGATTTATGGGTGTTTTAAAGTCCCTTACCGCTTGAATCTTATTGGGATTCGGTTTTACCCCTTCTGCTGTGATCACGTGACCCAGATATTCCAACTCTGGTCTGAGATACTCACATTTATCAGGCTGCAACTTCAATCCCGTTTGTCGCAGCCTTTCGAAGAGTATGACGAGGTTCTCATTGTGTTCCTTGAGGCTTGATCCGAAAACGACGATGTCGTCAAGGCAAACAAAGCATATGTTTCCTACCAAACCTCTAAGAGCTGTGTCCATCATCCTCTGGAAGGTTGCCGGCGAATTCTTAAGACCGAATGGCAATCTCTCGAATTGGAAATGACCTTGCTGTGTACTGAAGCCTGTATATTTTTTTGATTCTGGATCCATAGGTATCTGATGGAATCCGGAGCTTAAATCAAATGCTGAAAAGAACTTCGCCTTTCCTAAGTGGTCGAGTATATCATCAATTATTGGTAGCGGGTATGCGTCTAGGTCAGTTCTTTCGTTTAGCTTCCTGAAATCTATAACAATGCGCCATTTTTTCTTTCCAGAAGCATCGGCTTTCTTCGGAACGACCCACAATGGTGAGTTGAAAGGTGATTTGGACATAGAGATTACTCGCTTGTTCAGCATCTCTTTCACTTGACGATTAATTTCAGCTTTATGGCATTCTGGTTGGCGATATGAAGGAATGTTAATGGGTCTCTGGTCTTTTAAGATAATTTCGTGTTTTGCTAAATTTGTGCATGGGAGAGGATCTCCTTCTAAGGTAAAAATATCGTGATAACTTTGGACAATTTTGTTTATTCCTTCTCGGTGTTTTTCTTCAATATGCGAGAGTCTTGTGTTTGCTCTAAGAAGTTCTAATCTCTTGGCTAATTCCTTTGTCGTAATATAATGTACCCTCTCTTCGCTTTCGGGTTGAACATATATGTACTTGGGTTGAATTTCCGTGGTTGAAAGCGTTATCATTTGTTCTGTTTGATTAGAAATCGGAATTCGTAATTCATGGTTCTGAATTCGGTAGATTGAGTCTGGAATATGTGGATGATCTGTAATTAGCATATGCCCTTGTTTCTTTTCTACTTGCATGGTAATTATTTTAATCGAGCTTTTTGGTACAAATATCCCGTCATCGTGCAATTCATGTTTAAAATTGTCCAATTGTAGATGAGTGTTTGAAAGGCTAAATTTATAACTATGCATGAATGGAACCCCGATGATTCCATCTTCGGGTAGTGGAAAATCATTTGGTACAATGACGAACACGTGCTCTTTTCCCTGAAATTTTAATTTTGTTATTTCATTTGTTCGGTGTTGCTCATTTCCCATAAAGAACACTTTGCTAGATTTTTCACGTGGATGATTAGAATGAACAAGCTCATCCTTGATTAGGTTGAGTGAGGATCCACTGTCCACTAAAAGTCTTCCCGTTCTGTTTGTGCCATGTAAGTTTGCTCTAATTGAGAATAGTCTTCCTGATATTGCGGAGACTCTATCTCTGTTGACAGTTGGTCCTCTTGATAGTCCAGAACGTTTTCTGTGAGTTCTCCCTCCACCTGTAAATTGTGAAGACGATTCGGTGGGCGGGATGTTGAGTGTCCTATCGGAAAATTTCGGTCTTTGCTATAGCATTGGGATTCGTTGTGTCCCGATCTTTTACAGATTTTACAAAACATTTGAAGTCTCTGTTGTAAAGGCAGAGAGTGATTTGGAGGGTTGTCAATGCTTGGGTACTTTGAAGCGGACGAGGCATGTTGGAATGCTGACCTAGGTTGAGCAAACGTCGGTTTTGTCAGGGGTTTGTTACCGGGTGGTCTAACATTTGAGTATCTACTGTGATGCTTTTCCCTATACCAAACCTCGGATTCTAGGGCTTCCTGCTGTGCTTCGTTCAAAGTATTCGGTCGCAGAGGACGAACTTGTGCGCCGATTTCATCCTTCAAGTTCATTATGTATTTTTTTATTGCCGATTTCTCCTCTATTTGAATTGCTAAACGTCGCGAGGTTGGGTTCGATTGTTCGTTTTGGACCGCGTAAATGAGTTCATTATAATGTTGTCGGAACCGCATATTATAATTTTGAACGGTTTCCATGCCTGTTTGCTTGACGGATTCAAGTTTTGACCGACTCAACTCAACTGAACTTATTATACCTACATTTTGTCTCAAAGCGGAGAACAACTGATCGTAATCATCTATTGAGCTGAAGCGGATAGCGCGTTTTGCTTGATCTTTAATTTTTTCGGCTATGATGAAATCCAAAAGTAAATCCGGTTGCGAACATCTCAATTTCGCACGTTTAACTGACTTAATAAAGTCCTCGACACCGACATCATCACGTCCTCTCAATTCTTCGACGGTTCTGATGATATCCTTCGCAGGAATGGACGTTGTCGCGGGAATGGATGTTGCCTGTAAACGAGACGCTTGAGAATTCGCGAAATTTCTTTGCCGAGTCGGGGATGGAGAGCTGCTACTAGACTCTCGACGTTGAACACGATTTATTCGCACGCTTTCCTGAGGATGTTGGGATACTGCTGGTGCGTTTTGCCTGTGATTTTCACCCTGTTCCGTTCGATTATTTTCAAGTGGGGGAAGAGATGAATTTTCTAATTTTTTGGCATCGAGATTTTCGCAAGGGGGATCTTTTTGTGAATTACTTGCTTGCGGAGGAAGGGACGGAGTTTCGTGTTTTGATGAATACCCATTTTCGCATGAGGTATTTTTTTCTCTAGTGTTGTGACCAGAGCTCTCATCTTCCGTTAACAGCAAATTCCCCTGTTTAGCAATATATTCTATTTCTCGTGCGCGCTGAGCATTTTCACTATTTAAAATTCGTAATGCATCTTGAATTTGCTTTTGGGAAGTTTCCATACTAATCAATTTATCGATGATAAATTTCATGGGGTCATCCATCATTGTGGGTACTTCCTGCGAACCGGACCCTAAATCTTCGCTAGACATTTCCCGAGCCGTGAGGAAAGGATTAGAATCGGGATTAAGATTGGCTACAAATCCTTCACTTGTTTCTGATTCTTCCGTCGAGTATTCTACTAAGTTCTTTCTATAAGCTGAGAACGCCAGTGTGATTTAGTGTTCCTATCGTAAAATTCTAAACTTGTTCGTTCGGATGACGACGCAAATTATTTAAAAAAAAATATTTTTTTTTTTGATTTTATAATCTAAACGTAAACGTTTGTTGAAGGAAGAAGCCGCGTATTGCTTCTTACTATTTTCGAATAATTACAATTTTCATCTAACTTACGCAACAAGAGTTTGAGAGACGCTGGCGCAGTTGAGAATCGATGGTAGGCTGGCTGACGTTGGCAGGATCAGGCGGGATGCTGCAGCTCCGTAGGCTGACAGCTGGCCGGAAAATCGGGAAATTCTTTGCCTCCCGCGGTGTCTCCCTTGAAGAGTGACGTCGCTCCTTTCTTAAGAGTCACTAGTACGTTCACTTAATTTGTACTATTAGCGTGATCTCTTTTGGCTAAAGATTAATCGTTTAATGATAATCTTTATATGCCCTGGTAGTTCACTGGCGCTATCTTTAAAAACCTCGTAGGTTTTCACAAATATGGGACTATAATTCCACAATTCACAAAACTTCACTTAAATGAATTAACTGCACAGATTCTTTATTATCCCCGAAGAACGTCGTATCGATCAAAGGGATCGTGGCCAGGATCGCCAAAATTATGTGACGGTCTAGTAAATTACACTCTTTTTAACTTGAATATAAGATACGTTTGTTTATTTGACCGAAAGATATACAGAGTGACCTGTTCGTAGAGAGGGCGCAAGGACTACTGAGGCCCCGAGGGCCTTGTGTAGGCGTCGCAGACTACCCTTAGCTAGAATCTATGAGAGGGGAGAGTGGTGAAGTACAAGTATTACAGTATACAAGGCTAACTTTTTGTTCTGAATATTTTAATTCATAATCATTTTCGCGCTCAGACTTATATTTCTTTAGATTTAAACATTTTAATGCACAGAAATTTGACCAAAAATAGTGCAGAGTACAAATAATGTTCTCAAAAACGTACATAGGCACAACAAAACGTCCGATTAAATTCAGAATACATGAACACACAAAAGACGTCTATAAACCACCTTCAAAATGGACCGCATTAAATAAACATTCCTGGTATGAAGACCACAGATTCAATTTTCAGCAAACTAAAATCATTGACAAAACTGATAATTACAGGAAACGTATGCTGCTAGAAATGATTCACATTGCAAGTGAACCTAATACTGTCAATCAAAGAACAGACATTCAAAAACTTTCTTCTTTTTACAAGGCTTTATTTAAAAAACAATAAACAATTCTGTACTCACGTTTTGCTATAATTTCATCTTCTAGTGTCCTTGTACCTTTTTTGAATCTAATAGAAGAAGACTAATAGAATACTAATACGTGTATTTTTGTATTAATGTAAGCACCGTGACGTACGCACGTTTTTTAGAACATGAATTGTACTCTGCACTATTTTTGGTCAAAATTCTGCGAATAAAAATGTTTTAAATCTAAATAAATATAAGTCTGAGCGCGAAAATGATTATAAATTAAAATATTCAGAGCAGAAAGTTAGCCTTGTATACGTGATTACAAGTTTATATGATGAACTGCTGGCGTTGTGACAAACTAAATACATATTTTCGCGTAACGCACAAGCACGCATTTACGGAATTTAAGAAATTTTTAAAAATAAAATAAAATAAAAAACTAAGGTATTACATAATTACAAACAATAAATGAATATATAAGTAACGCTTCCAAAGAAAACAAATCACTCCTGCCACATTTACTGACTTTAAACATTTAAAATATATATAAAATTTTTTTTTTTTGCTACATTATTTTTACATTTAGAAACTACTATAATTTCTACTCACATATAAAAATTTATTTAGCATTCAGGATCAACTTGAATTTTTGAGTCTCATGTCCGCTTTTTCAGAGAAGTTCCCAAGAATATTAAAAATCAACCAAAGCAGTAAACCAGTACCCCTAAGTAACAAGAATTTTGAATGAAAATACAGGAAAGTCTCCGATTTCAAATTTACGACCTGCACTCTGAGCTCTGATATGCACTTATCCCATTAAAACTTTAAACCGCATGGCCCGTTTCACATAATGCCCTTACACTTTAGAAATCAGTCGTTTTCCAATAGTGACAACAGCAACTAGTCACTTTCGTTACAAAAGATGTGCTTTTCAAAAAAAAAAACGACGAAAAATTAAATTAAATTCATCTGTAGTGTTCGGCAACGAATGTTATTAGTGTATTAGTGATGTAAGGATTTTCTTACAAAATTGATAAGGTTAGTAATGACATATAAAGATATAAATTTAAAAATAAATAACAAAAAACTGATAAGATTAGAGAAATTATGGATAACTAAAAACTGTTTTTCAAATTAAAAAAATTTAAAAATTCGTGAATTTTCATTACCATAATAAAGCAGTTTTCTAATTATTCGTCATCGTTTTCCATTTATAATTCTTCGATTAGTTCATTCGCGTTTTAACGTGAATTAGTTACAATTATTCACAAACTAATTACATTATATTATATTCTTTAATTTTATGAATGTCAGAAAAATTATTGTTATTATTTAATCTCTAAAATTATATATTGTTCGTCACTGCTATTTTTTATAGAAAGCATATTACTAAAAAAAAACGTAAATTTGTTTTTGTTTAGCATATTACTGAAAATGTAAAATTGTTTTGTTTAGAAATAAATCACTGAAGAGGACTCCCACGTGAGTCGAAACGTCTGATTAAAAAACACAGTTTTTTTATTACTGGACCCTAAAGCCCATACAAAGAAACACCAACTAATTTATCGAAAATTGCTGAATTACCGGAAATTTCAGGCAGCCAAAGCTTTTTGGAAAAATTTTCGAAAATTTTTGGAAATTTATGAAAAATTGTTAAATTTCCCAAATTTTCGAAAATTTATGGAAAATTGATAAATTACCGGAAATTTCAGGTATCCAAAATTTTTCGGTAATTTATCGGTAATTGATGGTAATTTATCATAATTTATCATAATGAAGTAAGCTTATTATTTCGGCAGGCTTGGAAAGTAAATGTGAATCGAAATGCGCAAGCGCAACAGCAAGAAAAAGTCATCTGGCTAGAACTGCGTAAGCGCAACAGCTAGAAAAAGTCTTTCTATAACTGCTTTTTACCACGGCTTTGGAATTGGTCACTTCCCGCACGCAATACATGCCTCGAAAAGCGAACATTTCGTGCGTGCGTTACAAAAATGTATATATTTTGAAAGTCGGTTTTTTATAGTAAAACTTTTTTCATTAACATAATTCAAAGTTGATGCAAGAACAGAAAAGATGTGTTGATTCGAGTCGAATCGATCGACCTATAATATTAGTACATTTTATTGAAGAGTAAGGAAACTGTGGTAATGCATAATATTTGAAAATACGGTTTTTTATAGCAAAACTTTTTTCTTCAATATAATCAATACACTTTATTGGAGATTAAGGAAGTTATGCTCATTTATAATATTTGAATCGTCTGTTTCAAGCAGAAAAACTTTTTTCATCGACATAATTCAAAGTTGATGCATGAATAGAAAAGACTTTTTGATCATAAATTTTGAAATAGAGTAATTCTGACAATTTTTGTAAAGAAATCATAAAGCTGGTAAAGGGATAGGGTGCGACAGAAATTTCCCTTCCCTTTTCCAGCTCGAAAAATTATCATTTCGAATACAAAATTTGATTTTTCTGATTTGTCTTTGTATTTAAAAATTTTTTGTATTATTTTGTAATTTTGTATTTTTTGTAAATTTTGATTTTTAAATTGAGCAAAATGAAGACTTTGGTTTGTCTATTATTGAAAAAAATAACTAATGCTTCCTCTATGAAGAAGCAAATACATTTGCTAACGGGAAGTAAAGTTCTCGTGAAATGAGCACCATATATAATTATAAACACAAACAAAGTGGAAACACTCGAGATCGAATTCACAACTAGTTTCCAAATTGTTCAGCAGACATGTCGCTATAGGTCAAGAAACAAGCTTTTTTGAAAATATTTTTTTTTTTAATTTGTAGAGCCTTCATGAGCTCAAAAAATAGGTCGAAAAAAATTCCATCATTTATGTTTAAACGCGTTTTTACAAAAGTCGTGTTTTAAAAAAGTTTTGGTAAGACTTCGACTAGAAATATTTGGAATATCAAGTCTTTTTTTTTAAATTGATCAGCACACATGTCGCTAGGTCAGGACACAAGCTTTTTAGAAAATATTTTTTTTTCAAAGTACAGCCTTCAGAAGCTCAAAAAAGTAGGTCGAATAAATATTTCATTTTTTTGTTTTATGCAATCTAAATAGCCCAAGCCTTACCACAAAGTCGAACGTGATATATTTGCAGTGGCGCGATCAAGGACGCTCCAAGGTCCCGGGGGCGTGGAAACAATTTTTTTAAACGTCATTTTTTTGGATTCGAAAAATGTATCAATATATCGCAAAAAAACCGTTTCCAGTTATCATTTGTAGTTTCTTTGCAGTAAATTTCGAAAAATAGGCTTGAAATCGTGGCTCGAAACCAGAAGACCCCCTTAAGATAAATGAATTTTTGATGTTATGTTTGTCGACTAGGGTAGTGATATAGTTTCTTGTCGATGGGATAAGAGTTTTCGATATACTAGTCTTAAACCAAAACGATTTTTATTTTTTCGCTGTAAAAAAATTTCTCTTTAGCCCCATTGGGATTCGGATTCAGTCTACCGATTACCCGTCTGGTGCTCTTACGCACTAAGCTACGAAGGGGAATGAGATTCATTATTTTTCCAGCGCCTCTCACAAGCGAATTGACATCGTTATTCCAACTCTTGTAAGATGTTATAATTTCGAATCTTATTGAGATAAATAATTTTGGATGTTATGTTTGTCGACTAAGAGGCCGTACTTAAATTACGTAACGGATTATTATAGGCCCTCTCCAGACCCCTCGCCCCTTTTAACAATGGAGCCGTAACAAATTTACACAGAGTGCCCCCCCACCCCCCCTAAGCTGTTTCGTAATTTAAGTACGGCCCCTAAGGTAGTGATACAGTTTTTTGATATAATAAAAAAATAATGCATCTTTACGTACATTTTTAATCAAATCTAAAATAATAGATATTTTTGAAATTTCTTGGGGTTATTTGAAAGCTAAAAGTTTTATAGAACCGCAGCAAAACATCATCATAACTGTGAAATTTTTTGCTTGCATTATGAAAAAAATACTAAGTGACATTTATATAAGATTTATGATTACGTACTTCATATATTTCGCAAAATAATGTTTTTCGGCAGAAAAACTACAATTGAAGGGTCATTTTTGTCTAAAAAGGGGCTGCACTCTATAGTCTTGAAGAGCATTTGTTTATTATCTCAGGTTTTTTGGGAAAATGAAGGGTTCAAACCCATAAGAATCACACATTTTGCTAATTAAATAAATCCTAGATTGCCAACCGGACATACTAGTAATTTTGGAAATATCTTAAAGTGAAGCTCCCAGGTGCGAAATTGGGTCGGCTGCCAGAGATTGACCATCGGCCCAAAGCCCTGCTTTGGTAACCGATCTACGCTAACCAGATTTGGGCCGACTAAGGTGTTTTCAGGCTGCCATGGTTCCACCGACATTGGCAACTGACGTCGGCAGCGGGCGAAAAGCTGACTGTCGGCCCAATTCTGGCCCAACGTTGGGCCGACCATCGGATGAACTGTGGCAGATTGGTCGGTACGACCGCAAAAATGCGGTCGGTCCAACTCTGGATACAGCAGTCGGTTAGCCACAAGTCACCTTGATGCACCCGACGGTCGGTCAAACCTTGGCCCAAATATGGGCTAGCCGTCGGATATACTAGGGTTGAAAAATAGTTTGAAGAAATGTTTCAAAAAAATTGTTTAAAAAAATTTTTTGATACGAAATTTTTGAGAACAAAAATTTTGGAAAAAAATTGTTTGAAGAAAAATTCTTGAAAAAAATTTGTTGAAAAAAATTAAAAGAAAAATTTTGAAAAAAATGGTTGAAAAAAATTTGTTTAAAAAAAGTTTGTTGAACAAAAATGTAAGGGTTTCCGTCCGGGGCTACGAAACCCTAAAAATTGTAATCGATTTAAATTATTTATCTAAAATCTTTTTAATTTATATTCCCATTAACAGATAATTTATTTGACATCTACATGATGTCATATAATATTAAAAAAATTAATGAGGAAAAAGAGTTAACAAATTGTTTTTCTTAACTGCTTTGAGCTGTAGCTTATGAGGATGGTTTTTTCATTAACTTTCAATTCTTTAGGTATAGAGTAATGGGTAAGACTCCCGACTGCTAGGCGATAGATTCAGGTATAGGCGTAGGTTCGAAACCCCGTAGCGTTAGAAATTTTATTTGTAATATAATGTTTAAAAATGTAATATATATATTCATTCTAAGCAGGACCATTAATATTTATAGTAAAAATACTCGCAATCAATTATTATTTATTTTTTGAATACCACATTGTTGTCCAAGGTTGGGCCGACATCATCTTAATAGATGGCCCATATATGGGACCAAATGTCGGGCCGACCTTGGGAAGCCAAAGGCGGTTGACCGTTATCATTTAGCTGGTTGGCCCGACCAGTGGCGCACAAAGTTGGACCGACCGTCCGACGGTTGGCCCGACCGTGGGCCGACGGTCAATTCGCACGTGGGCTTGAACCTTCTAAATTACAACTAATCTCGAAGTACTGTCGCCATTTTCTTCGAATATTGCGTGGCAACCATATTTAAAAAGATTTTTTAAATTCCAAATGTAACAATCCGACGTGTTAAGGCCTTAAGGCCTTAAAGAAAGCTTAGTCTTGTTCTTTAAAAGTAATACATTGATAATTAATGTAATAGTGATGTCTAAGTACTGTCACAATTTATTAAACAAGAATCAGATAGTCATAAAAAATAGTGGTAAGACTTCGACCTCACTGATACATTATGTGTCGATGAAGTACTTTTAAAATACAAGGTTTAAAATTTAATTTAATTTTTTTTTCTAACTATCAAAACGGCTGAAAATGTAATTTTCAGGGATTTGTAACCCCATTTTTGCAATAAGTTGACGTGACAGAAGCTTCTTCAGGCCAGATTAGAATTCAGCGCACCCGATCTAGTAAGGACCAACTATTTAATTGAAATTAAATTTATTTAAAAAATATATATTTTATATATATTTTACCTTCTTGCAACATGCAAGGAAAATATTGTACTATTATGCTGAAAAGTTGCTGCGATTCTACAAAACTTTACCTTTAAAATACAAATTTTTGCAAAAAGACTAAATTAAATTTTTGTATGTTAAACAATGAATAATAAAATGTCATTCTTTAATATATTTAAAGTTTGAATTTTTTCGTTACATCCATCAGATGTAAATATTACCATAAATATTAAATAAAAGCATTGAGTATTTTTTTCTTGAAAATTCAAAAGTTTTATATACTCTGAATACCTTGATTTACTATTCTTAACTGAATACATATGGATAGCACTTACATTGGACTGCGAGTATCCGGAATGTCTCGATTACTAGGAAGACCATCAGATGCTTCTTGATTGAATTTATTTCTTGCATAAGGATCCTCACCCACTCTCAAGCCACCCCTTGAGACGTATCTGTGAAGAAGTAATTTAAATATGGAAAATCTGCAAAAATTTTCATGTTATGCAGGAAAATTTCATGTTTAGGTTTATGTATGCAAAATAATTCGTACATAAATGTAGCTCTTTGAATTACAATTTGAGAATAAAATAGTCCAACAGTCAGTAGAATGAATGAAAATTAGTTAAATAATTTTAATGAAGTGGCTGCGGAAAAATAAGAATAATAATTTATTTAAAAGAGTTGCAAAATTATCAATTTAAAATTAAAGAATTTGTTTTCCTTGCATTTTAATAATGATAAAACCTGTGTTTATTTAAGTTTTGTGAAGAAAATTTAATTAATCCAAACTACAACAAAAATTGAGAAGTTATAGGGTTAAAGTATAATATTAGAGGAAAGCAAACTATACTCGTTTTGTGTGACAATCTCGTTATAACTAATTCGCAAGTCGTATCAAACTCACCCCTGTTCGTCGAAATAATTCCATGTCACGCGGGGATCAGGACTAGGAACAGGCAAAAGTTCAGAGGACATGACGACAACCGTTCCATCTGCGTCCACGAAACCATTGGAACTTCCACTTGAGAGTACCAATGACCCGGGTTCCTTTAATCGTAATGCTCTGTTTTCATTCTGAAAAACGAAATTCATCACTTTTTACATTTTTTAATCATGAGCAAAACCATTTCAAACATATGTTTGTATAAATATATTTTTTGCTGCTTGCAATACCTTTACAAATAAGTCGCTAAACATCTACTTGTCTTACAATAAAAATTGAAAATAATATTATAATAATTGAAAAAATGACTGAATTAGAATATTAGGGGTGTGCATAATCAACCCGACAACCCACATTCAACCCGTAAAACCCGCAAACGCTCAATAAATTCACAATCGCCTTAAAAACTTGAAATTGGGAAATTTTTGAAAATTTATCAAAGTTTTAGAAATTTATCAAAATTTTAAAAATTTATCAAACTTTTATGAATTCATCAAAATTTTAAAAATTTATCAAAATCTTAAAAATTTATCAAAATCTTAAAAATTTATCAAAATTTTTATAAATTCATCACAATTTAAAATATTGGGTCATCGAATTTGGCAATAGGGCATTGAATTAGGATCAAATGAGCCCTTAATTATAAAATAGGTTCTAACTCGATTCGACCATGTGGTTACGCCTGCTTAACGTTAAGCTAGCGTAACCCACGGTTTTTTTTAAAAAATAGTGGAGCATTAAATTTGGCAATTGGGCATTAAATTAGCATTAAATGAGCCCTTAATTATGAAATAGGTTTTAACTCGATTGGAACATGTGGTTACGTCAGCTTAATATACCTAATAATTGTTCACAACTACTGCCAAACACGTATAGGTATACTCCAAGAAGAAAAAGATCCCAGAAATGAAAGCCGTTTGAGGAACTTAACAAAAATTTTTTCTGATACTATAATTTGACATTATTCTACTTCATCAAAATCTTTACCTCAAAAAAGATAAACACTGTTTTTTCCCCACATAGAAAAGGTTTATAAAATTAACTTTAAATTCACAACTAACAACTCGACATATTAACAGATTTAAAAGATTATTTAGTGGGACAAACTTTGTCATGTGAATGCTAAATATTCTTTTCGTATCGCTGATGTGACGCTAAAATTATTATTCGCGCATATATGAGGTAAAACTTTTGCACAAAGCTTGAAAAGAAGAAATAGTATATTATGCACCAAGGGGGAGAAGAGGGACTGTATTGACGAATGCATGTTTTCAGCATGAATCGTAGACTCATGAGCCTATGACTCGTACTGAAAACATATACACAAGTCAATAAGGTTCTTCTCCTTCATGATTCATAAGATACTTTATATAAAAATCTGCCCGCTGCGCGGGCACATTCTCTTCACTCGCAAGTTTGAGCGCACCCAGGGCGCGCGTCTGTCGAATCTCGCGCTTCGCGCTCTCTTTTAGATCCCAGTATTTGTATAATCTTCATGTTGAGAATTTTCTACATAATTAACTGTGTATAGTTAAAGATTGAATTGCTCAAAGCTCTGTATGCTTTGAGGTACACATTCTCGGCGTGAGACTCGCGCTGCGCGTTCGATTTTTGACTGACATTTTTAATTGTATATTTATTTTCTGAATTACCTCACAATAAAAACTACAATCTTTTCTTCAGACATTCTTCTCTATCTCGCGTTGTTATCCTAAAAATAGGATTTTTGTTTTCATAATAGTTTTGATGGATAAAACAAAAACTCCTACAAGTCATGAACTTGAAGTTACGAACGTTCATATGAACGAAATTAAAGAATTTTTTTTTTGGAATTTTTGTGGCCTTAATCATTTAGGAGGATATACAATGATATTCTGACAGACAAAATTTTCGAATTTTTAATTTTTATGGGATTAACTACCCTTACACATCACCCATTATTCAGACATGCCAAATACAATTTTGTTTGTCGATATTTGAAAATATAAAAACGTCAAAAATCATCTTCTTTTATCCCACGAATCACAGAGTGGGTAAGAATTTTCGGCAAGACCCCTGAAAACCACCCTTACGGTATGTACACCCAAAATGTTAAAATTTTGATTGTCAATATTTGAACATATAAAACGTCAAAAATCTTCTTTTTTTATCCCACGAATTATAGGTCAGATGAGAATTTTCGGCGAGACACCTAAAAATCACCCTTACGGTATGCACACCTAGAATGTTAAAAATGACAAGTTTGATTGCCGATATTTGAAAATATAAAAAGTTCGAAAATCTTCTTTTTTTTATCCCATGAATTATAGAGTGAGTGACAATTTTTTGCAAGACCCCTAAAAACCACTTTTACGGTATGCACACCTAAAATTTTAAAAATGACAAGTTTGATTGTCGATATTTGAACATATAAAAACGTCAAAAATCTTCTTTCTTTATCTCACGAATTATAGACCAGATGAGAATTTTCAGCAAGACCCCTAAAAACCACCCTTACTGTATGCACACTCAGAATGTTAAACATGTCAAGATTGATTGTCGATATTTGAAAATATAAAAACGTCAAAAATCTTCTTTTACATTTCAAAATATCGACCATCAAACTTGTCATTTTTAACATTCTAGGTATGCATTCCGTAAGGGTGGTTTTTATGGGTTCTACCGAAAATTCTCACCCACTCTATAATTCGTGGGATAAAAAAAGAGAATTTTTGACGTTTATATATTTTCAAATTTCGGCAATCAAACTTGTCATTTTTAACATTCTAGGTGTGCATACCGTTAGGGTGGTTTTTAGGGGTCTTGCCAAAAATTCTTACCCACTCTATAATTCGCGGGATAAAAAAAGAGGATTTCTGACGGTTTTATATTTTTAAATATCGACAATCAAACTGGTCATTTTTAACATTCTGGGTGTGCATTCCGTAAGGGTGGTTTTTAGGGGTTCTTCCGAAAATTCTCACGTACCCTATAATTCGCGGGATAAAAAAAGAGGATTTTTTTCGTTCTCAAATTGTCAAATATCGACAATCAAACTTGTATTGGACAGGTCTGAATAATGGAGGATGTGTAAGGGTAGCTAACCCCTTAAAAAATGTTCATGCGACAATTCTTTCCCACAGAATTTTATTTTTTGCCCTTCTAACTGATTTAAGGAAAAAAAATGGAAAGATAATTTTTTTTTAGACTTTTTATGTATTTTACGTGTTTGCCTATGAATTTCAATAAATAAATTAAAAACGAGGAGTTCTGTCAAAAAATGTTTCAAAGAAATGTTGTAGGAATTTTTAAACGCTGAAATTCTTGGAAAATTTTTCCCCATATTTCGCGTTGTTTGGTTCAAAATTTGAATTTTCGATTTTTTTCATAATATTTTCGATAAATAAAACCAAAATGACAAGTCCTATCAAAAAATACTTTAAATAAATTTTGTAGGAAATTTTGAAAGCTGCAATTCCTTTTTGAATTGTTTCCGTATCTCACGCCGCTTCGCTCCAATTTGAATTTTCAATTTTTTTCATAGTATTTTCGAAAAATAAAATCAAAATATAAATTCTTATCAAAAAATGGTTGAGGGGAAAATTATAGGTCTTTTTAAAAGCTACAATTCTTCTCCTAAACTTTTTTACTTACCTGTCATTGTTTGACTTAAAATTATAAATTTCGAGTTATTCATTTTCGATGCATTAAAACAAAAAAAAACGAGTTATTAAAAAAGGGTTGAAACAAAAATTGTAGATATTTTGAAGGGTTTTAATTCTTCTTATATCCTTTTTTCACGTATCTATCGTTGTTTGGCGTAAAAATGGAATATTCGATTTTTGGATAGCATTTTCGATTGGTAGAACCGTAACCGTTGGTCAACGAATGCTGGTTAACGAATCCGTTCTTTCTTCTATTACCTAAAAAAAGTGTGCCAAAGCGCCTTTTGATCCGTTCATTTTTTCGTGAGTTATAGTGTTTACGGGCGGAATGCCGGAGGGACAGACAATTTCGGACAATTCTAATACATTGTCAATCATAAATGACGAGAATGTAAAAAATGCAGGGATATGGCCATGTTTTTTATGCATTTCAAGCCGAGGTCAAGTGCCGCTTTCCAAGGTCATAGGTATGTAAGGGCCATGTATATCTATGTCCTCAGAAATTATCACGTCATAGATATAGCCATTATATATCAGTTGTAATGGCTATGACGTCATAATTTTTGACGTCATAGATATACATATGGCCATTACATGCCTATCAGCTGAAAAAGGGAACTTGAGGTTCGCTCCGCAGGCATGAGAAACGGCCGTATTCATGCATGTGTTATAACAAAATAATTTTAAGAAATATTTCTATTTGGAACTATAATCGGAATTTTCCGTTTACACAAAAAACAAGAAAGTAAATAACTAGGTGTGATAATGTAAAATCTGATTTTATAGTGAAAAGAGTATAGGTTAAACGCTTCGATAACGATATTTTTCAAAGTACAATAAAATAATTTTTATAAGGTAAAATAAATGGAAATACTTATTTTTATAAATTATGGAGAGATGTTGAAATTCAAGCTTTTTCACGCCCGGGAAGGATGAATAATCATTTTTTGAGGATTAGGAAAGTAATAAAATTATATTTTTCTAATTCTCGAACGACACATCCAGGCTTTTATACTCAATAAAGACCATTATTATTTTTCGACGTTTCGGTAACGAACCGTTACCCTCATCAGGCATCCCTCCGTAAAAGAACTTATAGAACCATATGGAAGAAAATCTCAATACGCAGGGTTTTGCCTTTCGTCAATGTACATTGCATATAGATGCCTATAGAACTGGTACTTCTATACGAATCTATATGGAATTACCAGCAGTCGCTGAGGTATTTTCTATAAGCTTCTGTTGGTATCTTCACTTCATTTTTGGAAATTC
>CAKNYM010044542.1:14824-52906 GCA_932195095.1 Andricus curvator | reverse complement strand
TTTTCTATAAGCTTCTGTTGGTATCTTCACTTCATTTTTGGAAATTCCTCACCGATCCTCATAGACCTCCGGGTCTATATGGCCCTATATGGAATTACCAAAAGCCAGTGACGTAATTTCTATATCTTTATAAACTCTATAAAATCTCTATTAAATCTATAAACTATTTTTAATTTAGAAATAATTGAAAATTAAAAGATTCAATAATAAAATGCTTTTAATCGAATTCAAATCCTTTGTAAATATTCTTTGAGTCTAAAATATTCAATTTTTAACCAATTCAATTCGAAATTTTGGAATTCAAAAGATAATACTTGTTTAATAGTTAGCAATATTTGCCTATTCATTTAAAATGAGAAGTTATAAATCAAACATTCAAGCCTAAACAACTCGAAACTGAATTATTTGATATAGAAAGCCTTGAATCGTTAAAATTTCAGGGTGCTAAATTTAAACCTTGAACGTTACAATTCAAATCGTTTCGTTTAAACCAATTTCAATTCTTAATGTAAGTGTTGATTTTCTATTTATTTTTATTTATATAAATGACAATTGATCAATGATTAATTTTAAAAAAATTGCTCAGAGTAGGCCCAGAGCGCCTACAAAAAAGGGTTTCGTAGCCTATGAAGACTTTAATTAAATATTAATAGAACGAAAGAAAAATTTCTTCAAAGACATTTTTTTTACAACAAAATTTCGTCAAAAAAATGGAAACAAAAATCTTTAAAAAATCCAGCCACAAAATTTGTCAACGAAATACTTAAAAAAAATTATTTTCCTTAAAATAGGTTAAGTCTTTCAAATCCCACCGCCCATACTTTCTCATCTCTACTCCCTCTAATTTCCCGAACCCTCACTTCCCGTCCTTGGAAAATAGTACGATGGGCGGACGGACGGACGGACAGCCGACCGAAACATTATTTAACGTAATGGTACATCATGTTACATTATTTCACATAATGTTAGATCATGTTACATATATTTCCATATAGATATAGGTACTTAGCGCGTCGTCAGAAAAGTCCCATTTATAAATCCATATAGAAACCACTTCAAATCCTGTTTGTAATTCACTAATTCCACATAGATTACATTTTAGGAGCATACATATACATCCATATAGAAGTAGGCACTTTGCGCGATTATAAAAAAATCCTATTTATATATCCATACAGAAACCACTTTAAGTTATTTTTGCAGTTCCATATAGAATACGTCTTGGGAGGATCAATATAGATTCATATTATGGAGGTAGGTACTTAGCGCGTCACCAGAAAAGTCCCATTTATCAATCCATATAGAAACCACTTCAAATTCTGTTTGTAATTCCATATAGATTACACGTTTGGAGCATACATATAAATCCATATAAAGGTAGGAACTTTGCGCGATGATAAAAAAATCCTATTTGTACATCCATATAGAAACCACTTCAAATTAATTTTGCAGTTCCATATAGAATACGTTTCGGGAAGATCCATATAGATCCATATAGAGGTAGCCCGAGTCGAAATATAGGCCCTACTTTGACGCTCCAAGTGGAAGTATTGCCCCGACTTTGCGGCTGTTTATTCTAATAGCTCCTACTTAGCCACTCCTAAAGATATTTTCATTCTATTTTGCTTCTACATAAGTTTCAGCCCCTATATTAAAGATCTTGCCGCTATGTTCTTGAGTTTTACTAACGTTTCCTTTAAACCCCTGTTACGTCCAGAACGTAAGGATTCTACGATTGTGAAACTATGCAAGATACGAGAAAAGATCATTCCACCAAAATTGTGCACCCAAAAAAGATCTACAAATTTCTTATCATTCAGTTTTTGATATGACGCGTAGTTTTTGTTTTATTCGTAAAAAACAGCATTGAAAATAGAAAAATCAAATTTTTATACGAATAACACGAGCTACGAAAAAAATGACAAGAACAACATTTGTTCATCCAAGGAAGAGGTACAAATTTGTTGTGAATCATGTTTCGATAGGATGCATAGTTTTTGTTTTATTCGTGAAAATAACATTGACAGTAAAAAAAATCAAATTTTTGAAAAAACAATGCAAGGTACGAAAACAGATAAATGAACAAAAATTGTGCATTCAAAAAAGATTTAGAAACTTGTAATCAATTTTTGTTGTAAGAATATATTCAAAATGAAAAAATTAACTTTTTTGAAAAACGGCACAAGCTAAAATAAAATTTTAATGAATAAAATTTGTCGCCTAAATTATATCATTATTTTTCATTTGAAATCAAATACAAATTTAGTAATTTGTATATGAAGAACATATAACACGAAGCACAAAGTGCACGCTCAGTGTATTTACCAAATCGCACGTCGTAAGTGCGTTCAAACTTTTTTGTTTCTATCATACGGTGTACAGAACCGAGCGTGGAACGCAAGGTTCAAATGATTTTCAAATCAAATATCGAGCGCGAAGCGCGAGTGTCTGGATGAGAATGTGTTCCTTAAGGTCGATAGAACCTTGAGTAAATAAAGTTCCTTTTCAGTCTAAAATAAAAACAAATTTAACAATCACTTAATATGTAGAGGTTTTGATAATTTTATAATATTTGCAAACAAACTTTTTCTTTTCATCGAAGTCGAACACGAAGTTTAAAAATCTAGAGCAACCGAGCGTAAAGCGCGATGTAGATACGCCCGAGCGCGTAGCGCGAGGTGAATACATAATCGAGCGCGAAGCGCGAGATCCAACGGTTGCTCCGCCCTAGGCGCGCTCAAACTACGCGAGCGAAGCGAGCCGCGCGCGAAGCGCGCTATGAGAATGTGCCCGCGAAGCGGGCAGATTTTTTTTTTTGAAAAAATTCTAAGTTGCATTATTATGATAAATTGTAAAAGTTCAAAAAAATTACATTTTATGTAATTCTTAATCGTTGTAAAAAGCAAAACGTTACACAAAAGTTTAAAAAAAATTGTTATTAAAAAAATTGTCGTAGTACGCGATAAAATTTCTAAGTTCCGTCGATACAAATTTTAAATGCTCATTAAATATGACATTTTATGTCATTGTCAAAAGTTCTGAAAAGGTCTAAAACGCGAAAAAAAATATTACACGAAGAAAAATTGTAATCGATTTATATTATTCATTTCAAAATTATTTTATTTATATGCCCGTTAAAAATTCATTTATTTTACATCTGATGTCGTATAATAATAAAAACATTAATGAGAAAAAAAGGTTAAAAAATTGTTGTTTTAACTTTTTTGAGCTGTGGCATATGAGGAAGGTTTTTTCATTGACTTTCAATTCTATAGGTATAGAGTAATGGTAAAGACTACCGACTGCTAGGCGATAGATTTAGGTATAGATGTAGGTTCGAAACCCTGTAGCGTTAGAAATTTTATTTGCGATATAATGTTTGAGAATGTAATATATGCATTCATTCTCGCAATCAATTATCATTTATTTTTTAAATACCCTTTTTGTTATATCTTTAGAGTATAGCAATAGTGGGTGTTAAAATTAAATAAAAAGTTTCAAATTTACACTTTTGTTATTATAAATAATATTCAGAAGATATGCAGTCGTATGATGATGAATGCATGGTCCTAAAAACAATTGAATGATTTTTTATCATTTTTAAAATTAACTCCGGCATTTTCGTATGCCAGCGGTTTGCCAGTACAGAATCAGTACTGGTGTGCAGTACCACGCCAGTACCGCACGCCAGTACTGCGAAGCATTACCAGCCAGTACAGATGCCCATTACTGGGACTCCGGCAAACCCTGGCATGCGGGGCTCTGCGGGGGTGGACCCACACTTCCCCATCTACTCGTGGGAACAAGATGGAGCAAAATATAACAAATTTAAACAGGAGTATTTGTGAGGAGATGGGAGGTCCGTTGGACGTGGTGGAGGAGTTCAGCTTTGACGGCAGAACACCCGCTGGGGTTGATATCATCCTTGCCGAGGAGCACATGGAGGAAACTAGAACGGGACTTTCTAAGCTAAGTGATGTGCTCGAGAACATGAAAGCCTTTTGCGATACCAAGATGAACATGTTCCTGCCGATCCGTGACGGTTTGCAGGAAGCGCAGAAGCTGGTGAAATGGCTTGTTTCTCAAAACCAGAGTGTCAGTAACATCTACGGATGTATTCGGTCGGACTTTGGGCAATCTTTTGCCGAAAGGCTGAAAAAGAAACAAGGACAAATGCAGGAGAAGGCTAACACGAGCCAGGCGGGGACTCAAACCGACGAAGCGGTGGAAACTCCCGCTCCCAAGCTAGGGAAGCGCGACCGGGAGCCCACCTTGAGGCCCATAGAGGCAAATTCTTCCTCAAAGTCGACGAAGAAGAGGCCGAGGACCCGCACTGCTGCAGCGGCGGTAACCTCGACACCTGAGCGAGGAGACAAGGAGGAGAGGCCTGCTACTACCGGAAAGCAGGCCAAGTCAACAAGGCGAGCTCGACCTGAGGCGGTCCTCATAAGACCGGCCGAAGGCTCGAGCTACGCGGAGGTCCTCAGGAACCTCAAGCAAAAGGTAAAGCCGGACACCCTTGGTGTCAAAATCAGGGGAGACAGGCAAACCCGAAACGGAGAGGTTCTTGTGGAAGTCGGGCCGGCTGCGGATGGCAGATCTAAGCTATCCGCGGCTATTGAAGAAGCGGTCGGTGATGGGGGAATCGTGCGCGAGCTCGCTCCCCGCATCAAAGTCGAGGTCTTGGACCTCGAAACGATTACAGTGGCGGAAGAAGTGGAGGCTGCTGTTCGAAATCACTTCGGGGAAGCAGCAACCGGAGAGATGAAGGTTAGCTTACCGAAGAAGGCCTTCAGAAGTCATCTGAAGGCCTTCGTCGAGATGAAGGAGGAGCTTGCAGCAAGGCTTCTGCGCACGGGACACCTCAAGGTGGGATGGGTGTCCTGTCGTGTGCGGAAGAAGACTGAGGCCTTGAGATGCTACCGCTGCCTAGGCTTTGGCCACATGGCAGCGAGCTGCAGGGGTCCAGATAGGACGAAGGCCTGCTGGAGGTGTGGCAAGGAGGGCCATAGGGCTGCGGCGTGCGAAAGTACGCTGCAGTGCTACCTCTGCGCCGATAATGAAGAGAAGCCCCGGATCGACCATCAGCCCGGGAAAATGAGGTGCAGGGCGTTCCGAGAGGCCACCTCTTCGGGGAAACCTCAAGGACGCGCTGCCTAATCAGATATGTCCAACCAGGATGCCGAAAGCCGACGAGCCCGAGTTGTGGTACTACCACACTACTGAGGACGATGCGTGCAACCTGGTTGGATGAGAGCTGGAAGAATGCGAAGCTGGCACTCCAAGTTGGAAGCCGAAGCACGGCTTACTGGCCTTACCTCCATGTCCTTGAAGTAATGCGATAAGCGGTTCCGAGGACATGGGTTGGCAGGAAGAGAATGTGAGTTCAGTGCGTATTACCGTTTTTTAGGTTGAGTCCCACACTCAGTGCGTAAATGCATTGTCACCTCCTCTATAATACAAAAAAAAAAAAAAAGTACTGCACGCCAGTACTGCGGAGCATTACCAGCCAGTACAGATGCCCAGTACTGGGCCTCCGGCAATCTGTACTGGGCCAGTACTGCGCCAGTGATGTATTTCCACCTGTGAACAGCTTTAACGTAATATTAACTTTAATTTGTTTACTTCGTCTACTTTGCAGTTCACATACAGTAACTGAAATTTTAAATTTTCACGCGCAAATATGGCATCGATGCCTCGACGCCTGCGCCCTGGTAACGGATACTTTGACTTTGTTGTTTCCTCCCACCACCATTACCACAGTTTGTGAAACCGTCCATTTTAGTTGTTTTAAGTGATAAATATTAAAGTAATAATATCGAAATTGCTTCAAGAGGAAAGTAGTTTGTCCTGACCTGGTGGCTGGATGGTAGGAAACAAGACGTTATTCAATTATCAATGATTTCTAAGAAAAGTCTAGAAGTAGGCTGTGTATATCTATATTAAAGTGGAATGACATGAAAGCGAAGAAAACTATCCAATTAAAAGCAAAAGTGCTAACTATAAGCGGTAAGTAGATCATTTTGTTTTACATTGTCCTACATAAGTACATTTTTTCGCAATAATGACTCGAAATCTAATCTATTTACAGTCATAACCTCACTCTACCGGCATCCGAGCAGGTCTCAACTAGGGATGGGAAATATCGGTAAAATAATGTATCGATATATATCGATATTTTCTGAAAATATATCGATATTATCGATATTTATCGATAACTTCTCCGCCCTCCACCATCCTAACCTGACCTGAATTAGCGGCTTGGCGATTTAAATTAAAATAATGTGAGACACAAACAGTTTAGAAATACAAGTAGTTTATTGTATGTTTTTTGCAATGAAAAACAATACAAACAATAGTTTAAAAATGCAATAAATTTATTTCAATTACAAATATAATTGAAAGGCGGTTGAAGACTTAGTTTTTAGTGCTTTCTAAGGCACTACAAATATTGCTTATTGTAAAACTTGGAGTATTTTATATTTTATATCGCCAGGGTCGTCAAGCCCAATTGTGGATGTGGTGTTGCTAACTAAAAATATATTTAAATATACTTTAAATATAGTTATAGTCAATATTTGACTACGACAACGTTAGTTAGGTACTAAGTACAAACTCTAAAAAGCTTCAATTTCAAACTGACAGTGAATACTGAATAACTGAAAGTTGAAAATGAATCAACTGCGCAATAGTTGCGCATGCCTTAAGTCCCGCTCATTGGCCTTTTAGGCTCTGTCCTTGTCGCTTGCTTGAGTTTCACTTGCAAAAAGAGACACAACGGTGATGACGCGGCAGACGAGGAAAATATCGATAAGTATCGTTAAGAGAAAAATGTATCGACACTTTTCGATACGGTGGCGTATCGATATGTATCGATATTTATCGATACTTTTCCCATCCCTATGGCGTTTACGACAATTCGCTCTGAACTCGCTCTGAGCTCGAAGGGGAGCTCAACAATTGAATTTATGAGACTGCATGGCCGTCAGATTATATCCTATAAAGAGGTTGAGCTCCCCTTTGAGCTCAGAGCGAATTGTCGTAAACGCCACTAGTCTTAACCTGAATTTTGTCATTGTTTTGATTCCATACGTGAACTAGCAGGGTCGTATTGGCAGTGCGCAGTATCCTTGAATAATACCAGAGTGTCTAGCGTCTTTGCCATCCTTGAAAACCTCCTTGAATCCTTTTCTCGTCTGAACTGTGTTTGGTAGGTTAATGTATATAAAAATTCATAATTCCGCCATTTTTTATTTGATTTCTAATTCTTTGTTTTGTTTGAAAATAGAAAAACATAACTTTTTAAGAATAGATTGTTCATTTTATCTCGATGAAAAATCACGTATCTAAAATCGAAAATATTTCAAAGTCAGGTAATTAATTGGTCAAGGAAAGTCAGGAAATTTGACAAAAAATCTTGCAAAAGTCAGGGAATTTCTATAATAAGAAGCACTTTGAATAACTGTTGAGGATAATAAATTAGAAATTTTTTTATTTTAATTTGAAATTGCTTTATTCCGTGAATAAAAGATTGTAAGTTAACAATGTTACGCGATTAAAATGATGGTCTTTAAATATTAATCAGAGAAAATGTTTGCGACCACCCTGATATAATATTCTTGTTAATAATTTATTTGCCTTTTATTTCTTTGATTTAAGTTGCTTCCTTCTGGCGATTATATTTTTACATTTCATTATTTTGTTGCAAATTCAACATTTTTGTTCAAAAGCCATCCTTTTTGGTTGAAATACATACTGTTGAATTAATCGATTACAATTCATCTTTTTGGTAGATTTGTGATTCAAGTTGAGAAATAGAATAATAAAGCATATATTTATTAAATAATAGCTTATTTAAAAACGATAAATTCTTAACAAAATACATCAATTTTTAACCAAATAGTTGAATTTTCAACCAAAAAATTAATTTTCTACCAGAAAAGACGAATTTTCAACAAAATACATAAATTTTTAACCAAATAGTTGAATTTTCAACCATAAAGATTTATTTTCTACTAAAAAGGCGAATTTTCCAAAAAATACCATACATTTTCAACTAAAGAGTTTGAGCAATGGATGTGACGTTAATCCAAATTTTATTTGAAAATTTTTAGTTTATATTTGTTTCGTTTCTGAAAATTTTCAACTGAATAATTGTATTTTTATACTAAAAAGATTAATTTTAACCAAAAGTGTAATAGTTAGATTTTCATTTAAGAGAATTATTTTTGAATTAAAAAAAATACACAACAGTTTAATTTTCAGTTTAAAAAATTACTTTTTAATTTGAAAATACGAATTTCCAACTAAAATTATGTATCTTTCAACCAAGAGGTTGAATTTTCAACCTAAAAAAATGAATTTCTGATGAAAAATGTAATAGTTGATATTTCATCAAAAAAGTTTTAATTTAAAATAAATAACATTTACCAACAAAAACGAATTTTCAACAAAATACTTGAATCCTAAACTATAACAGATTTTTTTCAACCAAACAGCTATATTTTTAATACAAAAAATTGATTTTCTCTAAAAAAAAGACGAATTTTTTACAAAATACATACCTTTTCAACCAAATATAGTTAAATTTTCTACCAAATTGTTGATTTTTTAAGCCAAAATGGCAAATTTTCAACAAAAAAGTTAATTTTCAACCAATGAGTTGAGTCTTCAGCAAAATAGTTAACTTTTGTACCAAATTGTTGAATTTTTAAGCCAAAATGGCGAATTTTCTACAAAACAGTTGAATTTTCAACAAAATAGTTTTTTCAGTTCAAAAAATTAATTGGAAAAATGAAAAAAAGAGGGGAATATGGAAAAGACTGTGAAACCTGCACGGAGAAAAAAATATCCCTATAATAGTAAGAACACTAGTCATGCTTTTGCCGCAGGTTTCATTCTTGCTATCCTGGTACAAAATTCATTCATTTTAAGCAGGAATCCCTTTATCCTAAAAAAGTACAAAGCTTCATGCTTTTAAAGCCGTTATCCCTTCCTCGAACTTCGCCTTACTACGGTTGCAAGAAAACCCATCCTATTAGAGTATGAGTAATCTAACAAAAGAGATATTAGGTCACGCGCAAGCGCCGGTAGGCGTGGCCTAATATCTCTTTTGTAAGAGTACTCATACTCTAATAGGATGGGTTTTCTTACAACCGTAGCAAGGCAAAGTTGGAGCTATTTCCGCAAGGCACAACTGCTCTAAGGGCATGTGACTCTATAGAGTCACGTTATTGCTATAGCAATAACGGCATGCGCTTGATTCTTTTATAATATAGGACATTTAATGCTAAAAATGTCTAACCTGATGCCAATATTGGTAGAAATTCATACCAATTTCGCACATGAAGTTCCGTGCTGTAATATTAAGAGCTCAGCCTACTATAACAGTGCGATTTTTTTCTCCGTGTCCGATAAATAAATAGGAATTTTGATCATTTATAGACCAAAGAATAAAACTTTAAATGTTATGTGATATGTATATATATAATTTAATATACATATTTTAAATATATTTCGAAATATTGTCTCATATTCCCAAATATTCCTTCATATTCCTAGGTATTCCCTCATATTCCGACATATTCCTACACATTCCTTCATCATTATACTTAGTACTATTGTAGTAATAATTATTTTCTTAACCCGTATTAGTCACACGGGGTGAAATTCACCCCAACAAATTTTCGAGCTCCTCGTAGAGTCCCTAAATGTTCAAACTTCAACGACTTTTTAGTAATATTTAAACAATTAATTTTGGTTACAAAAATTAAAACATCATCTTTTGCAGTCCTTAAATAATACCTAGCAATTTTTTTAGATTTTTAGGACTGATTGTTGCGGTAAAATTCACCCAGTGTGACTATTATGCGATTCTACTAAAGTTTGACTAATTAGGGTTAAGATTATTATCAATTTATTATTTTCAAAATATATATGAAAATGTATATAAGTATTCTACGTATATGTGGTTGAACAATGAAAATAATTAATAACTTTATATATAGGTTTGGAAGGCGAAAACCCAACATTATTACAAGTGGAATCATAAAACGTGGAAAATGAGCAGGATAATAAAACTTATGCTGTTCTATAATACTTTGATATTTACATCTTACTATGTTTTACATTATTTTAGCAGTCAGAAGGAAAAAGTAAGAAGGAGCAGGTCTGAGTGCTTTTGGAGTACACCAGTGTGGCAAATTTTCTCTAAGTGGCACTAACAATAGAAACTATCAGAAACAAGGACATACTTATAGAAATTCTATAAGGATCTACAAGACATTTAATGGAGGGATATTTTGTAGAGAAGAACATAAGAACCATTAAAAATTAGATCTCCATATAATAATTATTGAGTATATTTGAAGTATTGTAAAGATTTAGAAGTTTGCTTACCAGAATGATAAGAAAAGTATTATCTGTCGAGTTACAAAAGGTCCAAGTCGAAATGAAAAGTAGTTATAATATTAAAATTTTGTCTACATTTTTGTGTGTTGTAGAGATACGAACTGTAAAGAAGGGTTAAATATTTAAATTTTAGTAGTGAGTTATTACAAGTATTATTTTAAATAATAAATTAAAACTAATTCTTATTACCATGGTTTTGAGGTTAGAAATTTGTTTGTAATTCTTTTAAATGCATATGTAATGTATCTATGCGGTAAACTCTTTTGTAGATTTAATTTCTTTTAATAAAATTAGTAAAGTGATTGTAATTAATATTTAAAAACAATAGAATTTAGTTAAAAGCAATATGTTCGTGGGAGCGTAAGTTGGTCAACTTATGCTCCGAGAGAGTTCTCCAACACTGAGTATGGACTCACGTGTATATAACAATTTTAGCAGTTGTTGGTAGCAGCATGTTTTTAAATATTTATTGCAACCACTTTACTCATTTTATCAAACGAACTTAAATCTACAACACAGTTAACTACAATAGATACATTACATATTCATTTAGAGAACTACAAAAAAATCCTGCTTTTTTAAAACAATTTTTTGAGTTTCTATTTATTAATGAAAACCAATGAAAGTATTAAATAATGAATCAATATAAAATATTGCAATGTTTAATTAAAACATTCTCTAACAGGAATAATAAAGTTTATTCCAAAAATTGTTTTGAAAGAAGATCGTTTTTTATTATACTGCATTTTCATTTTTAACATAGAATTTGGTGTACATGTGTTTGTCCTAGAGTATAAAACTGGCATCTACTATCGGCGCAAAAATTATAGGCATCTGCCTTTGAAGCTTAACAACTCAGGCAAAAAATATGCTAGAGTAATAAGTAAATAGTCGTTTGAAAGTTGCAAGTGTTTCACGTAAATGAGCCTGAAGACGTTGATGTAAAAAGAATTTTGTGCTTTGCAGACTGAAAAATGTAAAAAAAAGTAAGGAATTTTGGGCACATTTAAGAAGAGTCAAGTTTAGAGCATTATGTCATATACAAGAGGCAATGGGAAAATTTTGAAAAAATTCACGAATATGAGGAAAACATTTGTGAACAAATTGCAGTTGACAAATTTGAGAAATAATAAAAATTGTTGCTTAAAATTACAAAAATGTACAACTATACTATCTTCGGTTCTAATAAAGATATTAAAGCGATTCAAACTGCAAACTGTAACGGATAGGCTCTGTAATTACTTACAATCTCCAGGAAGGATGTGATTGTTTTATTTTTGGTGGAAATCGCGATATTTTTAGACATTTTTTTGTTGGAAAACAAGTGTCAGAAAACTGGGGGGATCCTTTTTTTTGCTTCCGACCGCTCGTGCCTTTCTTCGACTCGTGCTTCTGAACTCTTGCCCAGACATTAGACGCCTCCTCCGACCAGTTCCGTATCTCTTTAAGTGAAGTACCTTGGACTTTTAATATTTTCAGAAAAACCAGCGCCATTTTGCTATTGTGGAACCTTTTTTAAATTTTCGGATAGATTTCAAAATAAGACAATAAGATATATCAGAATCAGCAAGAAAACGATAAATATACAGGGTGTCCACGTATTCAAAATACATATTTATATTTTCTGATTCCTTGTGAAAAACTGAATAGAAAATGATCAATAAAAAAATTTGATTAAATGCATAATTACCGAGTAATTAGAAATTAAAGATTAACCAATCAAAAAAATGCGTTAGATAGTCGACAGTTCATGTGCCATCGCTAAGAGTGTGTGAGAATACAAGTTCAGAACGTATAATTTCCCCTCCGTTTATTTTTGTAGGAGGCTTCGACTCTTTGGTGCAACTTCACACTTAAACGAGATTCGAAAATTAAAAAGTAACTTTTTCGTAGCAACCAAATTAGAAAACATTGCTCAACGAGTTAATTCACGGAATTCGTTGAATTTAGGGAATTCATGGAATTCCACGGAATTCACGGAATTTATGGAATTCACGGAATGCACGAAATTCATGAAATTCACGGAATTCACGAACTTCAAAGAATTCGTGGAATTCAGACTGTCGGTACCAGTAAAAAACATTTTCGGTACCGGTAAAAAAAATACCGGTACCGACAATTTTTTTTACCGGTTTTTGAACGGTACATGAAATTCAAGGAATTCAAGGAGCACTGTAAGAAATAATCGTAAATTTCCTATACGAAAGTATGGAATTTTTCCCATATATTTTAATATCCCACACAACGATGGAAATTATCCGTTCCTGACTTGGACATTTCCTATATTCGTCGAGAATCCCATACACCTGGTATAGGAATTCTCCAGTCATGTATGGGATTTTGATGCGCGACTGTATAGTACGCAGCCGAGTGAAGCGCGCATGTGCAGTAACCATGGTGAATGAAGGTGAAGGAGCAGAGTATAATACAATGATGGCGTCAAGCGTATGATTCACAATAGTTTGAGTGTTTGTGAGTGTGATAAGTTTTAGTGCAAATTGACATTTTTTTACCGAAAGAAGACGGAAGCAAGAGGAGAAATACGTGCAAGTGCAGAAATACGTTGAATTCCAGAAATACGTGGTAAGTTGATTTTATATATTATATATAACTGTTTAGTGAATATACGTTGTAGCAAGCGTCGCTGCAACGTAAATGTTATATTTGTGTAACCCTTGCGTTACATTTGTGTCCCGTAGGTAGTGCAGAGGTTTTACAGCAATATTAATAATTTTTGGCTTTTTCTGTCTGTTTCTTTCTTATAGAGAAAGCTTTCCAAGTGAAAAATATATATATATATGTACCTCTCTTAGTCTTCCACACGTCGATGCCATGCATTCATGTAACTCTAGCATCTTTTTCGCTCGCCAAGCGACATTTTCGTTTTTCCATAACAGATATCAGCTGACTTTCCAAGAACAAAATGTGAATTTTAAACAAAAAGTGAATTTCCTACAAAGTAATTTGATTTCCAGCAAAACAGTTGAATTTTGAAGCAAAAAGGATGCCTTTTTTACAAAATTGGAGAATTTTCAGTCAAACAGTTGCATTTTTATCCAAGAAACATTAAATGTCTTTAAAAACAGATGCATTTTTAAATCAAAAAGACCAATTTTCAATAAAATAGTTGAATTCTCATCCATAACAGATATCAGCTGACTTTCCAAAAACTAAATGTGAATTTTAAACGAAAAGTGAATTTCCTACAAAGTAATTTAATTTCCAGCGAAACAGTTGAATTTTGAAGCAAAAAGGATGCCTTTTTAACAAAATTCGAGGATTTTCAATCAGACAGTTGCATTTTTAAATCAAGGAGACCAATTTTCAAAAAAAAATAGTTCAAAAGGCATCCTTTTTGGTTGAAAATTTAACTGTTTTGCTGGAAATTCAATTACTTTGCAGGAATTTCACTTTTTGTTTAAAATTCACATCTTGTTCTTGGAGAGTCAGCTGATATCTTTCATGGCTGAAAATTCAACTATTTCTTTGAAATTGGGCTCCTTGATTTCAAAATGCATCTGTTTTGATAGAAATTTCATGTTTCTTGGATAAAAATTCAACTGTTTGGCTCAAAATTCTCCAATTTTGTTAAAAAGGCATCCTTTTGGTGGAAAAATAATAAATAAATACTTATTATGTTATCTTATTTCAGGACAGTCCCTCTTCGATGACAACGCAACGTGCCAGGTATTCGCTGAAGGCAACACAATAATGGAACCAAGGACTATATTAGAAGGGTTTTTGTGCTGCTTCCTGACATTTTATACCAACGGTGAGTTCATCCAAACTCAGCTATTTTAATTTGTAGAATTTTTTTTTAAAGATGTTGCTTAGTGTTGAACAATTTTATCTATCTGAGTAATATCAATTTAATATAAAATAATAAATTGGATGGTTTCTGACCTACTTCAGAAAAATAAGAGGACATGCTTGATGTTGGAGATCCTGTATTAACATTAGTCCATACTTCGGGAGTCCACACGCTCTCCTCATCAAGACAGTCAAGAAACATTTGTTGCAATCATTTTAGGGTCCAGTTTTTAAAAATATGTAAGAGTATCATAATCTTACTCTATCTTTATCGATTTTCAGATTAATTGCATTTTGCTCTAGTTTCATTATTTTTGAAGATTAGTAAGGTCATCATTGATGAATAACGTAAACCTTGAATTATTAAACTGTTATAAAGTAATAAAAATCAATAAATTTTATGAGAGGAGTAAAAAATTGCATTTTGCTCCATTTTGATACACTTCGAATCTGAACATCGATAAAGAGAGAGTAAGATTATGATTCTGTTACATATTTTTTTAACAAGGGACTGTGAAATGATTGCAAAAAATTTAGACTGTCTTGATAAGGAGAGCCTATGGACTCTAGAAACGTCGACTAATGCAGGGTCTCTACCCTACCTGGGAAACCTGGAATTGCCAGGGAAATTTTTATATACCTGGAAAAACCTGAAAATGTCAGGGAAGTTTTTTTAAAGTCAGGGAACTTTTCCGAGGGCCTGCTTAATTACTTTTTAAACTACAATTTAAAATTGAATAAAAATGATCTTTCATTTGTAAAAATAGCTTTATATTACTGTATTAACCTTTTTTATTTTTAGTTGAACATTGATCATTCTTCGTCCAAAATTCAAGTATCTGGTTGAAAATTCATGTGTTTTGGTTAAAATTCCATCCTGTTGGTAGAAAATTATTCTTCTTGGTAGAAAATTGATCTTTTTGCTTGAAAATTCAACAGTTTGTTTGCAAATTTTTTCTCTCTCTTGACTAAAAAATCTTTCTTAATGAATTTAAAATGCAGCTCTTCTTAAAAAATCGTCTTTTGGTCAAATTCAACTGTTTTTGATGAAATTCTTTTTGTTGGTTTTGGGTGATATATCAATTACAACATTTCTCGTTCAGAATTTATCTTTTTTGGAATGAAAATTTAATTAATGTGTTAAAAGTTAAAATCATTTGTTGAAAATGAATTTTTTTGTCATCGAATATTCAAAATTTTCATTGAAAATTCATTTCTTTAGTCGAAAAGTGAGCTATTGGGCGAAAATTCGTGTTTTATGGCGTAAGATTCATTTGTTTCAAACTAAAAATGTAACATGAGATTCTTTAACTCAAAATTGAAGTATTCAATTTTTGATTGGAAAATTATATTTTTTAGTTAAAAATTCATCTTTTTTGGTACAAATAAATCTTCTTCGTCTGGTATAAAATTCAATTATTTCAGTTCAAGATTCATCATTTTACTTAAAAACTCATCACTTTGTTGGAAAGTGTAACTATTTGTTTGAAAATTAATTTTTTGTATTGAAAGTTTTTTTTTTCAACAGAAAATGTTACTATTCGAATAGAATATTTCATAATTTTAGTTGAAAATTGATCACTTTGGTTGCAAATGTGTTTTTTTTTGTTTATGCAAAATTAATTTTTTACCTGAAAATTTAACTATTACATTTTTGGACAATTTAATTACTTGGTTGAAAGTTGAACTCATTTGTTAAAAATCATTACTTTTTAGTTAAACAATCGTAATTTTAATTGAAATTTCATCTCTTTGGTTGGAAAATGAGTTACTTTGTTGAAAATTCTGTTCTTCTGTGACTGAAAATTACTCTTTTTTTACTGAAAATGTAACTATTCCAGTTGGATATTCCATCATTTCAGTTACAAATTCATCTCTTCCGTCAAATATTGATTTTTTAACTAGAAATTGAACTATTCAATTTGTTGTTCAAAAATTATTTTTTTAATCAAAAATTCGTATTTTTTGGTAGAAATTAATCTTCTCGGTTGAAAATTCATATTTTTGCTTCAAAATTTAATTATTCTAGTTAAAGATTCATCATTTTAGTCAAAAATAAATCTTTTTAGTTTAAAATTAAACTATTCCATTTGAAGATTTCGCATTTCAATTGAAAATTCATCATGTTAGTTGAAAATTTGTCTTTTTTAATTGAAAATTCGTCTTTTTTGGTACAAATTAATCTTCTTGGTTTCAAATAAGATTTTTGGTTGAAAACTTAACTATTCCAGTTAAAGATTCATAATTTTAGTTGAAAATTCGTCTTTTGGTTCAAAATTAATTTTTTCAAATGTAAATTTAACTGTTCCATTTTGGGTTGAAAATTGTCCTTTTTTAGTTAAAAAAGTGAAGTAATTGGTTGAAAAAAATCGTATTTTTTGGGAGAAAAATTAAACTTCTTGTTTAAGAATAAAACTACTTGGTTGAAAGTTAAACTCTTTTGTTAAAAATTCATCTTTTTGGTTCAAAATTCATCTATTTCAGTGGAAGATTTGTAATTTTTAGTTGAAAATTCATAATTTTGGGTTACAAATTTGCTTTTTGTTTTTTTCTGCAGGGGGGGGGGGACTATTTTTTGAGCTGCAAATTAAACTTCGATTTTTTGTAGAAATCTGATCTTTTTTAGTTCAAAATTCAACTATTTGGTGGAAAATTGATCTTTTTTGGTTAAAAACTGAACTATTTTGGTACAATGAAAAATTATATCTGGAAGTAGGTCAGAAAACATCTCATTTATTATTTTGTATTGTATACTTTGCAAAAGTAAGCATTCTTGTTTTTTAATTTTTACAGGGTATTTAAAAAAATCAGCCCTGAGGGGGGCCACAAGAGAGGGAGAAATAAGAGGAACCTCCATACTGTCAATCCTCAGGTTCAAAAATTGACGGACCGCATAGGGATGGAAGCGGACTTTCTTTCTGAAAATTAAATTTTTTTGAATTGATATATTCTCATAGAATCTCTATATCCCGTTGTATACAGTATTTAGCTTTGAATTATATTTTGTCTATGTCTTAATTCTGTCTTTCATTTACCCGTTGTAAAAATCCAGTATAGGTCTGAATCATTATTTTAGTACTTTCAGGGCGAATTATAAATTTTTTAATTGCCACTAATTGATTTTTTCACTAATAAAAATAATATGATTATAATTTCAGAATTTTGTAGTATTAATTTTAATAAATAATAATTAGTATTAATGCAACCAGTTTGGCGGACTTAGGTATCGGAAAAATCCCAACCTGGTGTGGGACATCTCCGATCTACGTATGGAAATTTTCTCCTACCTCAGTATGGGAAAATTTCCGTAAATGAATCGCAGTTTTCCCATACAAAGATGTAAATTTTCCCATACTGAGATATCGGGAATTTCCATCCTTGTATGGGAGAACTCCGATCCATGTATGTAAATTTTCCCATACTGAGGTATGGGAAAATTTCCATCCTTCTGTGGGGAAACTCCGATTCTTTTACGGAAATTTTCCCATACTGAGGTATGGGAAAATTTCCATCCATCTGTGGGAAAACTCCGATTCTTTTACGGAAATTTTCCCACACTGAGGTAGGGGAAAATTTCCATCCTCGTATGGGTTAATTACTTCCAATACATTTATGGGAAATTTACTACAAATTTTTCTTACAGTGAGCTCACGGACTTTCTAACACTTCATGGGGGCGGGAAGGAAACCCTGTGTCTGGTCACAGAAATAATGTTGGTCAAAGCTCGATCCCTGCATCTCTCTGATCCGTCTTCTGGGATTAATCACAAAAATAAGTTCAGTTTTACCACCAACCTTTTCTAATTCTTTTTTAGTCTGCGCCATCGACTAGCAAGATGGTACCGGCTTTGCATACACAACCTTTTAAATACTATAAATTCTTCCGAATTCTCCGAATTTTGATACAATCATTGCAGTGTTTCTAATTCTTTCACAGTTAGTCTAGTTAGTCGACTGCTAAGCTAGCAGTGAATTAATATGTACTTGTTAATTGATTCCCTTGGAATTCTCACGAATTTTGTAGAATTCGCTTCAAAATGTTTTTTTATTAATTTAAAGAGTTTTTAATACTTTTCAACCTATGAGAATACAGATTAAATTATTTGAAATTTAAAGATTTTTGAATTCTCCAAATTACTCTGAATTCGCTGAATTCTACTAAATCCATTGCAAATTTCGTAAGTCTTACCCAATAAGTCAAGTTAAGACGACGGCCTAGCTACCAGTGAATGAAGATGTACTCGTCTTTTGAATTCCGCAAAGTTGTCACGAATTCTGTGGAATACCTTCCAATACTTTAGAAGTAATTTAAAGAATTTCAAAAACTTTTCACGCTATGAAAATACGCAATCAGTAGTTTAGAATATGTAGAAAGACTCATAAATCCTATAAATTCTACAGAATTTTTCTGAATTCTAATAAAATCATAGCACTATTCCTAATTATTTCCCAATTAGTCAAGTTAGGGAGTCGGCGTAGGTACGACTGAAGGAAGATACAATACTTTTGAATTAATCAAAAGATTTTTGAATAGTTTTCAAGCTACGATAATACATATTGAATTATTTGTAATTGAAAGGCTCATAAATTCTACGAATTCCTGCGAATCCTTCAGGGTTTTACTAAAACCATAGCACTATTCCTAATTCTTTCCAAAATTTTAAAAACTTTGAAGCAATGAGAACAAACATTGAATTATTTGGAATTTAAAAACATTCAGTCTTGCTTTTTATAACCGAAAATAAGGAACTGGCTTTGACAGACATTTTCAATCGGCTTTTCCCCAAGTTTTTGCAGTAGCTTTTCGACTGGAGACTTCAAAAAAGCGTGTTCTTTTTTGACGGAAGAAGTTCACGACCTTTTAGAAAAGTGTAAACTGTTTAAAATTTGCTATCTTTGATTTTATAAGCGAAAATAAGAAATTAGCTTTGACAGACATCATCAACCGTCTTCTTCTCAAGTTTTTTCAGTACTTTTTTGTATGCAGAGTCCAATTAAGGGAGCCTGGTTTTGACGGGAGGCACTTACGAGCTTAAAAAAAATTGTTAAGTATTTAAAATTTACAATCTTCTCTCTAAATCTGAATCAGTGAAAAGTCACTGATTGTCAGTGAAATCTCACTGATTCAAATAGCTAGAATCCGGTCACTGCCAAACAGTGAAAAGTTACTTATTCATTCAGTTAAAGTTTAACTTTTGAGAGTTGGCAGCACTGCACCACGTCAATTTAGCAGTCATAATAAAATAAGATTTTAGTAGATTCAATGAAATAATCATAGTAAAAACTTAAAACCCATAAATGTGATCAAATATGAAAAAATGTGAAAAGATTTGATGCTTCTAAATGACAAAAAACCTCACATATTTCTTTACTTTCAAGATTCGACTGTCATGTACACACCCGTCAAGTAATTACTTTTTATACGAGTTAGAGTATATTTTTCCCGCAGTAAATTCAGCACACTTACAGTCCGAAAATTCAAAAATTTATTTCTCAAAAAAATTATTTTTGCTACATAAGTAAAAGAATAACAACAACGCTTTACTTTAAAACTTAAAGGTTATGTCTCACATGATTTACTCTGGTGTAACTGAATTGATTAGTGAAAAGTCCGGAATCACTGATTAATCAGTGAAATGTCCAACTTCTATTTCAATCAGTGAATTTTTCACTGATTCATATTTAGAGAGTTGCTTTATGTAACCGAAAATAAGTAACTGGCTTTGATAGACATTTTCAATCATCTTTTTCCCAAGTATTTTCAGTAGTTTTTTGACTGGAGAACCTAAACTAGCGTGTTATTTTTTGACGGGAGATGTTTACGAGCTTCTAGAAAAGTGTGAATTTGATTAAAATTTACTATCTTGGTTTCTATAAGCGAAAATAAGGAACTAGTTTTGACAGACATCAACAATCGTCTTTTACCCAATTTTTTTCACTAGTTTTTCGTCTGTAGAATCCAATGAAGAGAGCCTGGACAGGACACTCACGAGCTTAAAAAATTGCTTAATATTTAAAATTTACAATCTTGGTTTTTGTAACCGAAAAGAACTAACTAGCTTCGAAAGACATTTTCAATCGTTGAAAAAGTGTATAAAAGCCAGTTTCTTATTTTCGCTTATAAAAACCAAGACAGTAAATGTTAAACAATTCACACTATTCTAGAAGCGGTTAAAGAAAGCAAGATTGTAAATGTTAAATACCAAGCAATTTGGTTGAAGCTTGTGAGTGTCTCTCATCAAAACCAAGCTCTCTTCATTGGATTCTGCAGACGAAAGAATACTGAAAAAACTTGAGAAAAAGGCGATTGATAATATCTGTCAAAGCTACTTTCTTATTTTCGCTTATAAAAACCAAGATAGTAAATTTTTTAACAATTCACACTTCTCTGAAAGCTCGTAAACTTCTCCCGTCGAAAAAGAACACGCTTGTTTAGATTCTCCAGTCGAAAAACTACTGAAAAATCTTAGGGAAAAGACGATTGAAAATGTCTATCAAAGCCAGTTCCTTATTTTCGATTATAAAAAGCAAGACTAAATGTTTTTAAAATTCAAAGAATTGAGTGTTTGCTCTCATTGCTTCAAAGTTTTCAAAAATTCTTCAAGTGAATTCAGAACTTTTGAGGGGAATTCTACGCAATTCGAGAGAATTCCGCAGAATTCAAATAACGATTACATCTTCATTCAGCGGTAGCTAAGCCGTCGAAATAACTTGACTAATTTAGAAAGAATTAGGAATAGTGCTATTGTTTTAGTAGAATCCTGAAGAATTCAGGGGAATTTGTAGAATTTATGAGCCTTTCAATTACGAATAATGCAATATGTATTATGGTAGCTTAAAAAGTATTTAAAAATGTTTTGAATAATTTGAAAGTATTGAATGTAGTTCTAAAGAATTTGACAGAATTGTGTGTAATTCAAATAAAGGGTTCATCTGCCTTCAGCCGTACCTACGCCGCCTCCCTAACTTGACTAATTGGGAAATAATTATGAAAAGTGCTATGATTTTATTAGAATTCAGAACAATTCTGAAGAATTTATAGGATTTATGAGTTTTTCTACATATTCTAAACTGTTGATTGCGTATTTTCATAGTGTGAAAAGTATTTAAAATTCTTTCAATTAATTCTAAAGCGTTGGAAGGTATTCCACAGAATTCGTGACAACTTTGCGGAATTCGAAAGACGAGTACATCTTCATTCACTGATAGCTAAGCCGTCGTCTTAATTTGACTTATTGGTTAAAACTTACGAAATTTGCGATGGATTTAGTAGAATTCAGCGAATTCAGAGGAATTTGGACAATTAAAAATCTTTAAATTTCAAATAATTTAATCTGTATTCTTATAGGTTGAAAAGTAATCAAAGCTCTTCAAATTATTAAAAAAAAAAAAACATTTTGAAGTGAATTCTACAAAATTCGTGAGAATTCTGCGGGATTTAATTAACAAGTACATCTTCATTCACTGCTAGCTGCAGTCGACTAACTAGACTAATTGTGAAAGAATTAGAAATACTGCAATGATTGTATCAAACTTCGGAGAATTCGGAGGAATTTACAGCATTTGAAAGGTTGTGTATGCAAAACCGGTGCCGGTAAAAAAAATTGTCAGTACCGGTAAAAAAAATTTGTCGGTAGCTGTAATCAAAATTGTCGATAGAGCTTAAACTGCCGGCAAAAATATTTAAAAATTTATTTTTCTCCCATGTGTTTATTGATACTGTTTGATCCTCAATATCGGCCATCTTGCTGGTTGACGTCACAGACCAAAAAAAAATTAGAAAATGTTAGGGGTAAGACTGAACTTATTTCTGTGATTCATCACAGAAGACGAATTAGAGAGATGCAGGGATAGGGCTTTGACCAACATTATTTCTGCTACTAGTCACAGGGGTGCCTTGCGCCCCCAAGAGATATTGAAAAGGGGTAGTTGTTTGACCAACATTATTTCTATGACCAGTCACAGGGGTGCCTTCCAGCACCCACGAAGTGTCGGAAAGGGGTAGGGGTTTGACCATCATTAATTCTGTGTCCAGTCACAGGGGCACCATCCAGCCGCCACGAGCTGTTGGAAGGGGTTAATTTCATGAATTCCTTAAATTTCGTTAATTCCCTGAATTCTGTGAATTTCTTGAATTCCGTGCATTCAGTGAATTCCTTGAATTTACGGTTCAAAAACCGGTAAAAAAATGGTCGGTACCGGTAATTTTTTTACCGGTACCGACAGTGTGAATTCCACGAATTCTTTGAATTTCGTGAATTCCGAGAATTCTTGGAATTCCGTGAATTCCGAAAATTCTTTGAATTCCATAAATTCCGTGAATTCCATAAATTCCATGTGTTCCGTGAATTCCATGAATTCCGCGAAATCCATGAATTCCATGAATTCTATGAATTCCCTTTCGTCAACTCCGTTAATTCCATGAATTCTTTGAATTCCATGAACTCCTTGAGTTCCATGAATTCCTTAAATTCCGTAAATTCCTTGAATTCCATAAATTCCTTGAATTTCATGTACGATTCAAAAACCGGTACCGACAATTTTTTTACCCGTACCGACAGTTTATACACTTCGTATTTAAAAGTCTTGAAAATCTAAATAATTCAATGTATTCAAAAGTGTTTGGCGTAATTCAAAAATGCTAAAGTAATTATTTCTACAGAACTAGAAGGAATTCTGCGGAATGCTAAGAATTCAGGAGGATTCTACAGATTTCAAACAACGCATGCATTTTAATTAACTCGTCGAGAAATGTTTTCTAATTTGGTTGCTACGAAAAATATACTTTTTAATTTTCGAATCTCGTTTAAGCGTGAAGTTGCACCAAAGAGTCAAAACCTCCTACAAAAATAAACGGAGAGGAAATTATACGTTCTGAACTTGTATTCTCACACACTCTTAGCGATTGCACATGGACTGTCGGCTATCTAACGCATGTTTTTGATTGGATAACCTGTAATTGCTAATTACTCAGTAATTATGCATTTAATCAAATTTTTTTATTGATCATTTTCTACTCAGTTTTTCACAAGGAATCAGAAAATATAAATATGTATTTTGAATACATGGACACCCTGTATAGATGAGTTCAAGGTTTATTCTAATTTTTGGTGAAAACAATCTACTGCTAAATTTTTAGTTGAGAATTCAGGTTTTTTGCTAAAAATATTTATTCTTCGGATAAAATTCAATTTTTTTGTTAAAAGTCTTGCTAGAAAATTGAATTGTTATGTGGAAAATTCGTCTCTTTTCTTCCGAAACTCATCTTTTTAATACGTTTTTCTTGAGGATTCAACCCATTTTCAAAGAAATTGTCTTTTAGTTTAAAAATTTAATACTATGGTTGACATTTTTTTCTCTCTTCACTGAAAAATAATTGTTAGTTGAAATATAAACTATTACATTCTTCGTTGAAAATGCATAATTTTTTAGTTAAAAATGTAACTATATAAAAGAATATTACAAAAATTGATTTTTATGCCTTCTTCACGTGTATTTTGCAGGTTCGTTTTGAAAATTAATAACAGTATAACACACATAAAATGTTGTGCACACTTTACCATATGTCCCGTGGTTTATAAAAAAAGCACAAACAATTTTGTACAATATGTACACAATTTTATGTCACGAATGAAAGAAATACGGCACTGGTCGGAGGAGGCGTCAAATGTCTGGGCAAAAGTTCAGAAGCACGAGTCGAAGAAAGGCACGAGCGGTCGGAAGCAAAAAAAAAGGATCCCCGCAGTTTTCTGACACTTGTTTTCCAACAAAAAAAAATGTCTAAAAATATCGCGATTTCCACCAAAAATAAAACAATCACATCCTTCCAGGAGATTGTAAGTAATTACAGAGCCTATCCGTTACAGTTTGCAGTTTGTATCGCTTTAATATCTTTATTAGAACCGAAGATAGTATGGTTGTACATTTTTGTAATTTTAAGCAACAATTTTTATTATTTCTCAAATTTGTCAACTGCAATTTGTTCACAAATGTTTTCCTCATATTCGTGATTTTTTTCAAATTTTTCCCATTGCCTCTTGTATATGAAATAATGCTCTAAACTTGACTCTTCTTAAATGTGCCCAAAATTCCTTACTTTTTTTTTACATTTTTCAGTCTGAAAAGCACAACATTTTTTTTACATCAACGTCTTCAGGCTCATTTACGTGAAACACTTGCAACTTTCAAACGACTATTTACTTATTACTCTAGTCTTAGAGGATTTCAAGTACTACAGGAACCGGCCTAAATATAGGATGTAGCAGGTTCATAAGAGGTTGAATACATAAATAAATAAAGCCTTGACAAGTGGCAGAAATGGAATTATGTACTATTTTTGAGGACTAAAAGAGGAACTAATCTAATAGAAATTAAATCCTCTATAAACCCTCCAACAATCTGTTTTAGTTCTAGAATTTAGAGATCTAAAAGAGGGTTAAAACTTCGACTCGGGTGGTGACGTACTTTTCATCAAATACACTGTTTGAAAATAAATATGAACTAAGAATACTATTTCTTAAATTTCATAATGCGGATATATTATGCCACCTGCCGACCATACTCCTCTTAGGAATATTATCGTCTATCAACTTTATTTATATTTCTTTCCCACTTGTTTCATTTGTTAATAAAGAGAAACTGCGGACTAATCCTGTAAATCATTGAAATTATTATATTCTGTAATTATGTGAATCAAAACAAACGATAGCTCCATCTATCGGCTCACTCTAGACCGTCGATTCACCAAACCGGTATAGTCGGTCACCGTTATACGTCTGACTACGGCAAGCTCGCACTACTGAGTGCACCGTGCACAACTGCACTTGGCACTGCAGCTGTGGGGCGTCAGTAATCCCACGCAATTATGGTCAGATACCGTTGCCTCTCTAGCGTCCGCGCTCATAGCATCTCAATAACCAGACGACCCCTGAAAACAACATTATAGCAATCGCCTTTCCGCGAATGAATCCGATTTTCGAGAATAGGTTCACGTCTATTATCCAGCTGGACTTCCTCAGTCTACATTTTCATGTCACACTGTGCACAACATCCAAATTCTGCCTCCAACTTCATCCGGGATCTTGAATCTGTCACCTAAGTCACCTTTGTTAGACCAACATAGAGAATATCCAGGTTACGTGGGGGTAGCTCTGTGGGTTGGACCTCAGTCCATAAACTAGGGGTGCGAGGGTGGAATGAGAACACCGCATTCCTACACGAAAAAAAGTTTGGGTAAGCAGCTCTCCTAACATTTGGGAATCTCCTAGCCCCAAGTGCGTGAAGCACTGAGCATTAGGGTGGCCCTTATTTTTCACTTTTCGAATTTCTCTGCTCTCACCCCCCCCCCCCCCCAGTTTTGTTCGAATGCCCAAAAAAAATCTCCAAATTTGAGCAAAATCGGTTAATATTTAGGGGTGACGCAAAGATCATGAAGTTTCCCATTGATTTAACATGGGAAAAAGTCAGCTGTTTGTAAATCTGATATTTAAACGCGATAATATGTTACAAATAATTACGTGTTTCACTATATTGTTCAGAATTCGTGAAAGAATAAGAATCAATCATAAATTTTGAGGTGGAATAATTTTAAGCCACTCCCATGGGTCCCCAAAGAAAACCCCATAAGTGACCAATTTGAATTTCACGTAATATTGCGGTTTAATGACGCTATTTAAAAGTTAAAAAAAAATAACCATTAATCGGTAATTTAAGAATACCTAGTCATTTGTTAAGGGGTCATTCTACTATCTCGGCAAAAAAAGGTGATTTTCCAGAATTTTTTTCTCAACAACTACTTTACCTATATAATTGAATAAAATTTTCAGCGTTTATTTATGCTGTCTCAATGTTTACAAAAACAATCTTTTCACATAAAACTATTATTTAGTTTAGGTAGTATTTAACAATAAAAAAAAGTGTCTCAAAAAAAGGCATGTCCACTGCGCGCACGATATCTCCAGTCAGCATCATCTGAAACAAATAAATCAGAAATTTTCTTTATAAGTATGACCATAGCTCTGGAGTGACGAGGCGGATTTGTTTTATTTTGCAAAATAACAAAATGGCGGCAGTTTAAACAAAAAATTTCCAAAAATCGTGTTTTTTTGCTCTTTTTTTTGTTAATTTAACTATAATAAAATAAAAAAATTTTAAAACAGCTTCGTCACTCTGTAGATATTTATACTTACTTACATTTAATCAGCGATCCCTGCTCCATATAATATTCCTTCTGCTTGTTTGAATGAATCCTCCTGATTTGATAATCTCTTTCACTTTATATCTAACATTTTCACTAAACGAAACTGCAAAAAATGAAACAACGCTACGATGTTTACAAGCACTCAGCTCTCTACGCGCTTTTGCTCCAAGCTCTCAAAAGTATAGAAAGACTCCGAATTTCTGTGTGAAATTTTGATAAGATATTTCTGAATATATGTATAACCTATCGAAAAATGTAAAGAAAAAAAATCGATTTTTCAAAAGTGAGATAGTAGAATGACCCCTTAACTAATATTCGATTGTTTAACCAATTTTAATTTGTTTAAATATTTGTTTTTTTTCAGTTAACTCGCGAAATGAACGTATTTTCTAGACTTTATGTGTTATTTAATCAATGATAACAATAAAATAATTTGTTTGAATAATTTTACAATTATTTAAATAATACGTATTGTAACCGAATTGTTGACATTTATCAAAACTTGCCACGGCCCTGCACGAAAGGGTTGCCGGGTCGTGGCCGAGATTAGGCGATACCCCCGAGGGGTCCCGATGCCCCGAGCGATGACTCGACGCCCCCCCATGCTAATCTGGGCTCGCTCGTCCTAGAGGACACGTTTTCGTGGTCATACTAGTGTAGTGTCTTGGTTCGCTCTCATATTCGCACCGCCCTATCTGGGTCATCTGGTCAACCATTCGTCACGTCGCTCCTCCGTCGTTGCTGTCGCCGCCACGCCACCTCATCGCCGACTCCTGGGGTAAACCCAAAACTGTTCAACTCGTCCTCGCTTTCTAGCCAACGAATGTAAGTGGACAATAAACCATGTTTTAATCTTATCTATCTCCGCCTCATTGTGTCTAAACCTTCATCTCGGCAATCCAACTCCCCATCACCCCCCTCGGTCTTACCTCGGAATACCTGGCGCCCGAACCTAAAAACCCACATATTTCCTATCTTAAAATTCAAACCTGCCGAGAAAAGAAAAGGGACACAATTCAAATTTAAACGCTGTTTTTGACTTTCACTCATGAACTCTTGCCTTTTACTCTGACCAAAATTCATTTTTGCACGCGAATTGATCCTTATGCCTCATGTATTTGCCTGATATACCATTGTATCTGATTTCTTGATATGTACGTATATTCTTATACTGATTTTTTATATGTACTTGTGATATATATTAATATATGAATTCATATGTGCTCATGAAAATTTATATTACCAGTGATTTATATGTGCATATGCCTTTGTATATTTGAATATTATTGCGTATACGGGTATCGTAATTCAGACTAAAGGAATAACACGAGAATAAAACCATGAACGAAAATTAAAATAACGATTTTTTTCGCGGAAAAGCAAAAGCCAAGTCGAGTCAAGATTAAAGAAATAAGCCTAAAATCAGTTTATAAAGTAAAGCAAAAGAGAAATTCTAAAAGACTATTACATTTTTTTTTGGAAAAGTAGAAACTCAGTGCTTTAAAAAATAAAAATGGTATCATGAGGAAGGAAACCCGAAAAAAGAGAAACATGGCAAATTTTGATTCTCACTGAATATTTCAAGCGCCTACGGGGGAGAGGGTTAGCTGGACGAGGGAGGCGATAGAGAAGTATAAGGAGCAGTTAGGGATGGTGCGCTTCGTAGGGGAGACGGTGGAAGAGATATGGGAGGATTTAAAAGAGAAAGTGAAAGGGTGCGTGCAAAAGAAGGTATTTAAAAAGAAGAAGAAAGGAATGGTGAAGCCGTGGTGGGATAGGGAATGGTGAAGCCGTGGTGGGATAGGGAATGTAAAAAGATGAAAAGGAAGGTGAAGAGGAAATATAAGAAGTGGAAAGAGGGTACTGCGAAAAGGGAGGAGTACGTAGAAATGAGGAAGGGGTTTAGATTGATGTGTAAGAAGAAAGAACAGGAAAAGGAGAAAGAGCTGGAGGAGGAGTTAGGAAATGTTAAGACAGAGGGGGACGTCTGGAAGATAATAAATAGGTATAGGAAGCGGAGAGTAGGGATAAGCGAGAAGATAGGGAGTGAGGAGTGGAGGGAGTTTTTTAAAGAATCATTCCAGGGATCGGATTCAAGGAAGAGAGATGATGGGAGTAGAAGAACGGGGGAGGCAGAGATGGAGGAGTTGAATGACGAGGAGATAGAGAAACAGATAAGGAAGTTAAGAAGGTCAAAATCAGCAGGGCTGGATGGGGTAAAGAACGAAGCATGGCTGTTTAGTACACAAGAGGTTAGGGAGGGGCTGAAGGAGGTAGTGAAGAAAGTATGGAGGGGGGAGGGATTCCCACGAGGGTGGAGAGAAGGGTTAATAGTACCTCTGTATAAGAAAGGAGATAGGGATAGGCAGGAAAATTATAGAGGAATTACGCTAATGAATACGGCGTATAAAGTATACCCGATGGTGGTGGTGGAGAGGCTGCGGAAGGATGTCGAGGGGAAAGGAATATTGCCGGAGACGCAGGCGGGCTTTAGGGCAGGTAGGAGTACTATCGACAATATCTACGTTCTGCAGCACATTGTGGATAGAGAATTAGCGAAGAAGGGGTCGAGAGTTTACGCGTTTTTTGTGGATCTAAAAGGCGCGTTTCCGTCGGTGGATAGGGGGAGGTTGTGGGAGGCGATGGAGGATAGGGGAGTGGAGAGAGGCCTGATCGAGAGGGTAAGGGAGATATATGAAGAGACCAAAGATAAGGTAAGAGGAGGACAGGGGATTTCGGAGGGATTCTGGATGGATAGGGGGTTAAGACAAGGGTGTCCGCTTAGCCCAACGCTTTTTGCGATTTTAATTGCGGATATGGGAAGTAAGCTGGAGGCCGGAGTGGTAGGAGGAGTCAGGATAGGAGGGGTTAGAATTTGGTCGCTAGCGTATGCAGATGACATAGTGTTGTTGGCAAAAAGCGAGGAGGCCTTAAAGGAAATGATGAAGAGGTTGAGAAGATACCTGGATAAGAACAGGTTAGAACTGAATGCGGAAAAGTCCAAGGTTATGGTTTTCAGAAAAGGAGGTGGAAGGGATAAGGAAGGGGAGTGGAAGTGGAAGGGAAAGGCGGTGCAGGCGGTGAAAGAGTTTGCGTACCTGGGCTTCTTGTTTCGGAGGAATGGCGGAGTGGATGGTCGCATAAAAGAGAGAGTGAGAAGGGCAAATGTTGTGATGAGGCAGGTGTGGGGGTTGGGAAAGAAGTTATTCGCAGATGATTTTGGAAGGAGAATGAAATTGTTTGACTCACTAGTGATGAGTGTGCTATTGTATAGAGTAGAGGTGTGGGGGTGGAAGGAAAGCGAAGAGGTAAATAGGATACAGGAGAGATATGTAAAGTGGACACTGGGGCTGGCAAGGAACACGCCTAATTATATTGTCAGGAGGGAGACGGGGAGAACGAGTGTAGGGATTCTAGCGGGGAGTCGAGCGTGTAAATATGAGGAGAAATTTTTGGAAGAGGGGGGAAGTAAGCTGGTTAGGGAGTGTTGGTGGAAGAAGGAGAATAGAAGAGGGGGCGGGAAGATGGAGGTTGAAAGAGAAAGGTATTTTAGAACGAATGGACTGCAGATGGATGAAGTGAGAAGGATTCATGAGGAAGGAAGGAAGGTATATGAGTTGGTTAAGAAAAACACCATGGAGAGAGAGAAGACAGCAGGGGAAGAGAGAATAAGAGAGACAAGGTTTAATGGGAACTATGTGTGGATTATGCCAAGGGCGAGAGCGCAATATTTGTGTGAGAAAGGAGAGAAAGGAAGTCAGGAGCTGATAGCGAGGATGAGATGTGGGTGCATGGAGGGTTTCAATAGGTTCTGGCTCGCTAGGGAAAAGAGGATGTGTGAACTATGTGGGAAGAGGGAGGCAAGAGTGGAGCACTGGTTGGAGGAGTGCGTAGAGGTGGAAAGGAGTGAGATAAGCATGGAGGTATTGATGCATGAAAGGGGGGACAAAAGGGCAGTAGCATGGGTTAAGGGAGTTTTGGGTAAGATGGAGAAGAAGAGAAGGAAGGAGGAAGAGGAATGGAGAAGGAAAGATTGTAAATAGAGGAGGAAGTAAATATAAGTAAATGTAAATATTGTAAATAGTAGATAAGTATTAGGTAATAGCCGCGGAGGCAAAGTTTGGCAATGCGAGACAAAGCAAGAAAGTAGGGACATGCGAGCGAGGCGAGGCGAATCGAGGAAGGCATTGCGATAAGAGCGAGCGGCGTTAGAGATAAGGTATGGAAGGATGTTAGTTTTAAGGGTTAGTTTTAAGAAAATTCTGTAAAAAATGGATGTGTAAGCAAGTCAATTTTTTAAGGCAAGCAGGCTAAAGAATAAACGTTTATCTATCTATCTATTTCAAGCGCCGAACGAAACGAACCGTTCAAGCGCGCAAACAAGTTTGCACGTGCAGTGAGCAATACCCGCGAGTCGCGCCAAGGTCACGCGACGTATATCCTAAACAAAGGGTCGGACGAGGAAAATAAACATATTTTCGAAATCGGCGACAAGTTGATATCTAATTAAATTCTTAATTAGAATATTCCGAAATAAATCTAAATATCTTCATCGAAATTAGAATAAAATGTAGAAATCCGTTATAGAAATTTAGTATAGGGTGTCACATTTTTACAAATCTAAAAGAAAAGTAAAATGAAATGAAACTTAGGTCAGGTAAAATAAAAAATAAAATGGCCAACCCAACCATAACGGAAAGCGACCACGATAGCCTAGTTTTGGAAGTTGCCACTGCACTTCCAACTCAAAACATTAATTTAGACAAACCTACAACAGGACCCTCTACCCCAAACACAGTCCCAACCACACACCAAAGTAGGGGAGCAATCGCGAAAATAATTAACAGGTGAATACGTCGCGGTAGTGGGTTCACACGAAAAAACACAGAACCATCCAGTATAAACTATAGGACAAACCAAGACAGATCAACTCAAAGTACTCAACCTAACAGAACCTTCGACTTAGAAAACAATACCTTCTACTGGGATAACGAAAATTTACCCCCAATAGGCGCGTCAGGCCCAATAAATATTTCGCGACAATCTAATAATGAAACTTTCCAACACGATTCATTCCTGGAAAATAACACTCAGTTCATATTTTTTGAATATAAAAAGAAAATATTAGAACCAACTAACATGACTATGGGAAATCGCTAAATTTCTACAAGTAAAACTCTGCTTTTTAACTTTTTAAAAACAAAAAGTTTATTCAATTGCAGAAGAAAGGCACGTCTTACTCCTGAGAGTGAATCAAATCGACTAACTAAGGTCCTAGACTTAGGTCATAAAAATGTCACATTCATGCCCTGTTTTAAAACAGCCAGCGCTATACTCCAGATCATGGCATTTGTCGTTCGACACCAAAACCATAAAACGAAACACTTAAACTATGAATTCTTAGAACAAACGAGGAGATTGACTTTTGCTTTACATTCTCACGCACTCAAACATTCTTTCTAATACTCCAACAATGACAAATAAAAGCGAATCACGTAACAAACATTCAGTTCAATTCAATTTAAGGGAACAATTAAAAGATCAAAATAAACTTTCTCACAATATTACTGAAAACCGTAACCAAACATGAAGTAATAACTTAAAATTACCAAACACAGACGACAGCGAACCATTAGAGGACAGAATCGACTCAAATCAAAACAGACGACATCAAACAATAGTCAAACAGACGTTCACGAATACACACTAATAACGAATCGGATTACGAATTTGATAACCACACAAATAACCAAACAATTCAAGCAACTTACTTTCCTTACGTCATGATACAAACGCCGTTTCAAATCATGAGTAACTGGCCCATTAAATTCAGAAACAATAAAGATGACAGTGCCGCGCATTTCTTGGACGAATTAAAAAGATTTAAAAGGGGATACAAAATAAGAGACCGCGATATTTTAGAAAATTTTGACGCATTACAGATAGAGGATGCAAAAGATTGGTGCGAAATAAATAAAAATTCCTGGAGGTGTTTATCAGATTTCACTGAAGACTTTAAAAATGCTTATATCGATGAAAGGTTTTCGGAAGAAATAAAACAAAAAATTATATTCTGCAACCAAAAAAGAAACCAAGACATCCACTCGTATTTAACGGAAATCAGAAAACTTTTTACCAAACTGTATCCAAGAAAAAGCCGCGAATGGGAATTACGTCGAACCTATGAAAACCTTAGAATTGAATATAAAAGGTATATTAAGCGAAACGGTTTTGAAACTTTTGAGCAATTAGAAGACTTAGGTAAAGAATGGGAAACTTAGCTAGCCAAATCAAAAATTAGCGGCCAAGTTTCACAAATTACTGAACCTAAAATTGAGGACAAAATCGAACAAAAACGCAATAACAGTGGTGGCGATAAAAATAACTCGAATAATAATAAAGATTTAAAGGAAAGTAATAATGGCCAAAATGATAACCAATACGGAACCTAAAGTTAAAATAATCGAACTAAAAATCAATACAAAAACCGATATTCATTTTCATCATTTGGATCCCCATTTCTACCTTTCCCAAACCAATACCAACAAAATTCCAAACCTAACTTCAGACCTAGAATTCCACCTGGTTTCCAATCAAATTTTCAAGCTAGATTTCAACCAAATTACCAACCCAGATTCCAAAACAATAAATCCAGATATCCATATAACCCCTAGTACAAAATGTTACCAATGTTTAATCAAATGACATTGGATCCAATTCAGGGTCAAAGTAACCCAATGATTGCGTTCCCCACAGAAGAAACGGAAAGTAATTCAGGTGATAATAACAATAAACAAAGTTCCCAAAAATCAAATTTCGGGAATAAAAATCAAAAACCGGACAAAAATGCCGACAAAAACGCACAAAATAAACCAAGTTCAAACTCGGACATAAAACAGAATAATAACACAAACGCGAACCAAAACACAAATAATTCAAATTGTTATACTTGTGGTTCAACGGGCCATTTTAAAAGAGAATGTCCTTATTATGCTTATAACCAGGGAAACTGGAAGGGTGGGTACTAGCACAAAAAATATTACAACCTATTACCGAACCGCCCGAAATACTTAATTCGGATAAGGATGAGATAACGGAAATATGTTTCCATTTAATGACAAAATTCGAAAATAATTTATTTCGGATTTTAGTAGACACAGGTGCCACACATTCCTACGTGGGCAAGGAATTATTGGAAAAAATCGACAATTCCAATTTTTCAATTTGAGAACCAGTTTCGTGTAAATTAACGGTCGCGAACACAGAAGCCGTTGATATAATTGGACAAGTAGTAGTTCCAATTTTGATCGGGAAAAGAGTAAAACACGTTATGTTCAGGTTAGTCCCAAAATTAAAATCCGTAGGTATTTTAGGTACGGATATGCTGAAAGCCCTACGGATGATCCTAGATTATGACTCAGCAACTTGGTGGTTACCAGGGAGTCCCCCCACCCGCTATCCCATGGAAGCTTACCCAAAATCGCTCGCCATCCCCATAACTGAGAATGAAACTAAACTTGACATCGAATTAAAAGAGAATAAGGAAGTTAAACATGAAAAATTTAGAGATAAACCAGTAATTGCAAAAGAACACATTAGGAATATAGATAAAAAACCGAAATTCGGAGGTAGTATTAACCTCAAAAGCACTAGAAAAAGTAACAAAAATAGCCGGACGTTAAAAGGTAACGAAATCCCCCCATTACCTATCGATCCTAACCAATCCCAAAAAACCAAAAACACCCAAATTCCTGTAACAAATCCTACGAAGGACACCTCCGGCTTAATAAACATCCCCACGAGCAACAAATGCCAACCCCTAGGGAGCATTCCCACCCAAGACACTAGCGACAACTCAAGCACACAAGACTCATTTAGTTTAAGTAAGCCGAGAATTAAGCAGAAAAATAAAGAAAATAATTCGGGAAAAATATTTTTTAATAAAAAATACTAGGAAAAATATAAGAATAGTGACAGTAACCTTTGGAAAAATAAAAAAGTTACTGATCAAAATAAAATAGGAAAGGAATCTCAAACAGCAAATGAGATAAGGGAAACAGAAAATAAAAATAAAGCGATTAATTTTAAAAATAATGCAATAAGATTGCATAATATTTCAGATAGGTTAGAAAAATTGACGAACAAAATTATTGTTCGCCAGAATATTGCGAAGGTATTGTTGAGCTTAACGAAAGCCAACAATCCCAATTAGAAAAACAAAATTGACGTCCAGGGCCACGATCCCATTAAACAGCGATATTATCACGTGAGCCCAAAAATTAAAGAAATAATTTATCAAACCGTGGATAAATTATTAGAACAGGATATAATAGAAACCTTTTGTTCTGATTGGTCAAACCCTATAGTGATGATCAAAAAACCGGGAAAAGATTACATATTTTGTTTAGACTTTAGAAAAGTTAATAATATTACAAAAAAGGACCCCTACCCAATCCCACTCATGACAGAAATACTGGACACTTTAAGATCAGCAAAATTCATTTCAAAAATCGATTTAAAATTAGCCTATTTACAAGTACCAATAGACGAAAACTCAAAACCAATAACAGCCTTCACAGTCCCTGGAAAAGGCGTGTATCAATTTAAAAGCATGCCATTTGGTTTAAATAAAATGCTCCAGCCACTTTCCAGAGGCTTATGGACCGAATTATTACTCCAGACTTGAAACCAAACATTTTTTGTTATTTAGACGACATAGTGATTTTGACTCAAAATTTTGAAGACCATTTAAAATATTTGAATATTGTATTAGATAAAATCAATGATGCAAATTTAACGATCAGCCCGGACAAATGCGAGTTCGGCTGCTCGGAAATCAAATACTTATGTTTTAAAGTGAACGACAAAGGACTCCAAAGAGACGACGACAAAATCCAACAAATCCTAGAATTTCCTAAACCTATAAATATTAAACAATTACAGCGCATAGTAGGGATGGTAAGTTGATACAGAAAATTTATCCCACACTTTGCCGAAACAATAGAACCGATGAACAGACTACTTAAAAAAGACAAAACATGGGATTGGGGATTAGAACAAGATGAGGCTTTCCAAAAAATTTAAGACCTTTTAAATTTAGCACCAATAATAACCTGCCCAGATTTTACACAACCCAACCAACTTGAAACCGACGCGAGTAACACGGGGTTGGGAGCCGTATTTACACCAACAATGGACGGTATAAATTACGTAATCGCTTACGCGAGTAGAAGCCTAAAAAAGGCGCAGAATCTCGTTACTCGGCATCCGCAAAAGAATGCCTGGCAGTAAATTGGGCCATACGAAAATTTAGGCCATATTTATAAGGGTACAGCTTTAAAGTAATCATGGACCACTTAGCGTTAAAGTGGCTCCATAACCAAAAAATCCCACTGGCCAATTAGCCAGATGGGCATTAGCGTTTGCGTTAGCTTGTAGTGTAGAAAAACTAAAAGCGGACATTAACGAGAAAACATACGACTGGTACTCCACTAAGTTCAGACAAGTTACAAAAGGACCCGAAGAACATGAAAAATGGCGAATCAGAGATTCACAACTATACTTTTACAGAACTGACCCACTCAAATCTACTCTATGACCAGACTCAAACTCCTGGAAATTAGTCGTACCTTAAAAAACTTAGAACTCAAGTTGTACGGGTAAATCACGACGAAATCCAGGCAGGACATTTAGGCTCAGAGACAACTTACACGAAAATTTCCGAACATTACTTCTGGCCAGGGGTGTATTCGGACATGATCAATTACGTAAAAAACTGCCAGATCTGTCAAAGAGTAAAACCAAGTAATCAAAGTAAGATAGAATTAACGGGAAAAAGAGTATTAGAAGAACCATGGGCCATGGTATCAGCCGATATCATGGGCCCGTTACCAAGTTCGAAAAAGAGAAAAAACCAATACATTCTAGTGTTCGTAGACCTATTCACAAAATGGGTCGAAATAATCCCGATTAAAAAAGCAAACGGAACAACGATAGAGTCAGAATTCCACAAACGTGTTATTTCGCGTTGGGGAACACCGGGGATTCTCCACACCGATAATGGCACAGAATTTGTCAACAAAACTTTGAGGGAATTAACGGAAAAATTCGGTATTAGGCACACAAAAACGCCAAAATATTACCCCCAAGCAAACCCAACCGAACGTTAGCATAGGACAATTCAACAAATAATTCAAACCTATATAGAAAACGATCACTCCACATGAGACAAACATATAGACGATCTGCAATTTGCAATTAATACTAGCAAAAATTCGTCAACACAATTTACCCCAGCGTTTTTAAATTTAGACCGCAAATAAGAACCAATCCAGTCGCTCAGAAAAAATATTGAAAAATATAGCGAAAAAGAGTTCCAAAGCGTAAACGAATGGACTTTCAGACTGAGAAAATTACAAATAATAAAAGAAGAGGTTCAGAAAAATTTAGACCAATCAAATAATAGACAAGCTAGTAACAATAATTTAAGAAGAAGACCGTTAGAATTTAAAATAGGAGATAGGGATTTAAAAAAGGTAAACACACTATCAAATAAAGCGGATAAAAAGACACGTAAGCTATACGATCAATATGAAGATCCTTTCATAATAAAAAGGAAAATGTCTGCAACCATTTACAAATTGAAAAACCCTAAGGGAAAATCCATAGGCGAATGGAACGTAAATGATTTTAGACTAGAAAAAGCGGGCTCTTATACTGGTAAATAGACGCATGCAACACTAGGAAACTTAGGTTAAGATATTTAGACTCAAAATATGGCAAAAGTGGCAAAGGATCAATAGCATTAACAACATAAACTGACTCAAAATCTCAAGACCAAAAAACTCACTCAATTAAAATCTCAAAGACCAACTCCCTAGATCTTAAGAACAAAATTAGACAGTACCAAAATTTACTTTTCAGACGAAGGATCCCAGGAACAAAGGCACGTATTGCCAGAACATAATCTTTGAACGAACGATGTCAGAACATCATCAAAATTGCCAAGCCATAAAATGGCTTCGACTAAAAATGGCCGGATCACCAGAAAGCGAAATTGAATACCACCCACACTGCCACGTCAGAAACCTTCTGGAAACGGCCACCAATAGTGAAACCCGTTCATCAAATGAAGAGGGAGCTACAGGAGGAAAACAACCAAACGAAGAAGGAGCCATGGGAGGGGCGGAACCAGTTGAAGAGGCAGCAGAAACGCCATATTATGGCGTTTAAATATTATATTTACAAAAAGTTAACTTTTTCCCATGTTAAATCAATGGGAAACTTCATGGTCTTTGCGCCACCCCTAAATATTAACAAAAGTGGGGGGGTGAGAGCAGAGAAATTCGAAAAAAAATCCACCAAGTATAAATAAGAACCACCCTACTGAGCATTCTCAACTGAGTGATGCTTCTCCATCGTTTTGGGTGAACTGCTGCCCAACGTCGTGCGGCTGACCCCCGTGAAGTTGGCCCCCCGAAGGTCACATTTTTTTAATTTTATTTTTACATACGTTTGTACGTCGTTTGTACTGTTTGTACATTCAACATTTTCGTGTGTACCCTCTTGCTTACCAAATAAGGGGCAATATTGATTTCGGGGGGCTAACTTCACGCATCCCCCCGAAATTCAAATTTCTCAAATTTTCTTTTTGCATACGTTTGT